>OMLB01018803.1:70724-96833 GCA_900302555.1 Myripristis jacobus | reverse complement strand
CTCTAGGGTCTACACCTCAGTCTCCTTCCTCTTTAGTGAGCCACGAAACTTCTTGTCCAGTCTGGTCTTGGAGTGTGTACGGGGTCCGAGGTTAGCACTTGAGACATGGGGGCAATTCTCATCTGTCTCTTCATCATAGATGCTGTTTGATATAGTGGAGGAGCGGCGCTTGGCTCTGACAGCTTCACCCTGAGCCCTGAGTGGAGCCCCCTGGTGCTGGGCCATTGCACTGCGTAGGCAGTTGAGCCACTGCTGCTTGTGGTAGACATCATTGACTTGCAGGGTGTGAGACTGGCCATGGGATGGATCCACGGAGCTCACACGGAATACATTCTTAGCTAGAGGCAAAAGAACGCAATCCATACATGAAAAATGGTTGAAATAAAGATTGCAAAGCCACTACTACTAAACAGAAATCTTTCAATGGTAAGTACTTCAAATGGTAAACAAAATATTTTTTTTCCTCCAACAGCCACAGCACTATTGAGCATCTTCAAATACTGCTGCAGGTGAGACGACGTGCAGATTAAACCCACCTTTCTCCCCACTGGTGAAAGCCCCTCTGAAGGAACCCCCCATTCGGATCTCTCCATCCTGCAGGTCCTCTACATTCAAGTCCCTGACTGGGATAGGCTGCCGATATACCTGGAAGCAGCTCCTCTCGTTTCGTGTCACTGGCCGGGTCAGAACCAGTAACTCAGAAAAGAGGAACACATGCAGCTTCTATGGAGCAACATGAAAAAAAGAGATATTAATTTTCATTTTTCATGCAAGAACAACAATAAGATGATGTTATAGATTTAATAGGGATGGAAAAAGCTGCCACCATCCTCAGGCAACTCTGGGTGGCAGGAGGATGTTTCGTTCAGGAGAAAAGATAAGAAAAGAAAAAACAAACAAACAAAAAAACTATTTATTGTGCCCCCTCCCTTTTCCTCATAATCTGTTTGTTTTAGTGCACATGTTGTTTGTATGGCATTTGTGTTTCATGTCCAGTCTGTAAAATATAGAAAAAAATTGAATTGCAAAGAAAAAAAAACCCAAACAAAAAAAAACATGCAGCTAATTTAATTAAGTTAATTGTGTACAGATGCTAATGACACAGAGAATAATCCTAATTCTCACCGAGCCGCTCTTGTTCCGCAGTTCACCATGGCACAGAAGGGTCTTACAGCTGTCGATAAGAGGGTCCCGCTGCTTATCGTCGAGATACTCCAGCTTGTCTATATAATATTGGCACTCTGACTCCCCTTTCCTCATGTTGATGTCAGATAGAACCCCCTGGATTATTGAAATCTGGATAATTACAGGATTGTTATCAGTTAGATATTATTGGCAAATAAACAGCAAGACAGAGCAACCACTGAAATGTGTTGTTACAAGATCAAAGTGTACGATCACTTAATTTAATGTATTAGTCATTGTGTGACAGTGTGTGTGAGTGTTTAAAACCCAAGTCCACAAAAATGGTTGAGTCAACACAGTCCACGTTCAATGTAGCTGAGTCTGTATGGTTAGTATTTTACTGTGCAGATTCAACAACACTGAGTCTACAGGGAATGCAGACCGTGTTGACTCAATCATTTTGTGACTGTTGGGGCGCTGCACAAACTGCAGATTGTAGCATTAAGTAATGAAGATATCCTACAGCTCTCTCCAAATTGGCAACGTCTGGGTGATCAGGAGGAGTGTGCCTGAGGATCTCCCGCAGCAGCAGGGGGTATTTCACCAAGCGTGAACGTGGGATGTCGAGGAAGCTCCAGAGGTCGAGTTTCCTGCTGAAGGGCGACTCAAGGCAGCGCTGCAGGAAGTCCTGGACCCGCCTGTCCTGCTTTTTCTGGTCTAGCAGTGCTTTGGCTGCCAGCTGGTTGCTGCAGTAGTCCTTGTAAGCATTCAGGCCAGGCAACTGACAAGACAGTGATTATTGTGACTGCATGCTAAAATTGTGAGATATATCCAGATACATTTTTATCTCCTGCTCAACACATAATTCATAGTAGTTTCCGACTATGTAAATGAGAAACATTAAACAAGAATATCCTCATAATGTGCTGTCATACATACCCAGTCTATTACTATCTGTCCAATCTGGCCTACTGTCCCATTGGGGCCTGTTCCCTCTGTCAGCTTCCTCAGTAGGTCTAGAGAGACAAAAGCACACAAATGATCAAACCCCCCCGTAAACGCATAGAAAAGAACAGGTTACAATTGGAAGCATGACTCCGAAACTGAGTAGCGATGGCTTACCCTCATGCAAGGGGATGTAGGCATCCAGGTCACCAAAAATATGAGCCAGCTCCTCCTCAGTCATAATAGAAAGCTTTAGCATAGGATCATGGTATGCCTGAATGGATGTAAAGCAACAATATGAGTGCAAGAGCGCTGACAAAGTAAATATTTTAAATTGTTGGTCTTTAAATGTGATACTCTAACCTTTCGTGCAAGTTGGAGATCTTCAATGAGATCCTGTTCTCCCCTGTAAAGCTCATAAATTGCCTGGGGAGAAATATTAAAAGACCATAAGTCCATAACATAAGTTCTTTTTCCAGCTCTCCGTACTTTTAAGCTCACTGCATGAGGAGTAAAAACAGATGAACATGCCAACCTCTTGTCTCTTGATCTCTTTGGCGGAGAATGTGCTCTTCTGGTGGACATCCAGTGTCTCAGACCACAGAGTGCTGTTTCTGCGTTTGGTGGGAGTTGGACCCACTGCCTTGCTGGCCTTGCGGGACAACCCTGGTGACTTGCTGTCACTACGTAATGACATTGACTGTGGAACATAGTTTTAATGATGTTACATTAACCCGTGATGAAAGAAAGTGCTAATATAAACAAATGTTTAGTAAATTTGTGGACTCAAGTCAAGCATACTGTGTATACCTGGATTGTCTGGCCAAAACGGCGGACGGCCCCATTCTTTGAAGGAGAGATCAAGTTTGCCAAGGATGACACCTTGGACAAGGGTCGCACGCGCTTGTTATTAGGCTCCTGGAAATCAGGAAAATAAACTGTTTAAAGTCACATTTAACTACAATGAGGAAAGCCAGCATGTGTGCCCAGGCAAAAGCCAGCTACAATTCATTTCCTCCACTCTCACTTCGTCAGAAAGACAGTTGGCCTAGTAGCCTGAGGATAGTGGGATTATCCTGACCTCATAACACACAGAGCGCTTGTGGCTGTCTGTCACTAGTTTCTGAGTCATGCAGAGGGATTTAACTTCCTTGTCAGGACACATTCAAGGGTGCTGCTCTGAACTTGAGGGATAGACAGGAAGCTGCCCTGACTCTCACCTTGAGGTCAAAGCTGGACAGGCTGACCGTATCGTCGTCCTTCTCTTTGCGCTTTCTTTTCTGTGGCAAACATTACACACACACACACTGGTTATTTTTGTGGGCATTCAAAGTAGATTTGCAGCAATGTCTCATAAAGGATTCCCACTCAAATGTCAAATGTAAAATTCCATGATCTTTACAGGACTTTCCAAGACTAAAATGTTGAATTTCCATGACCTATATAAACATGATATTTTTACCCTTGAGCAAAGAAGAGGATGAGCTTATTCAGGCTTATATATAAATTTAGAAAGCTCAAACCAGGCAATAACAACAGGATGTCTAAGTTGTATGATGGAGAGAAGACCCACAGTGATCTGATCTCACATTGCAACGGGTCATTTTACTGCAATAAACAGATGTGGGAATCGCTGGGAAACTGGTGATACGATACTGTCACAAAATTGTACCAATGATAACAACAGTATCACAATACGGGTGATTCTGCGATATGCCATGAATTGTAAGATAATCAGATATGATACATCAGTATAGCTGTAAATGAAGAAGAAAAAACTGCCCTGGAAAAGGCAAAATAATTTCCCAAAATGCAGAAATCAGTCATGTTTTTCAGTGTTTTAATATGCCCAGCGACTGAAACATCAACATGAAAGAACAGTTCCAGTTAAAAACCCTAATGGCAGAGAATAAATACACCTAATAGGAACTTGAATGTGCACTAGTGGAAATGAAATTGAAAAATTAAATGTCGATACATGGCACAAATGTATCAATAATGTATCACAAGACGAAGTATCACCATATAACGATATTTTGTTTATCTTGATATGCATTTCTTATGACATTATATTAATAAAATTCACAAATAAGTGGTGTGGGGGCTGAATCTCTGAATCTTGGTATTACTGCATGTTGCTGGCGGTGACTCACTAGACTGAAGTCCCAAGGTGTCCCTGGAGTGAGAAAGGTGAAGGAGCTGCCTCTCTGCAGTGGAGGTCTACAAGAGATGAGAGGAGAGGGGATTACATAGGGGCCTCCACAAGGACAACCAGATGTATATTTACTTGCATGATACAGACATAGCCTACTTTAAATGAAACTCATCTGCAGATATCTGATTGTTTTGTAACAGTCTAAGGTCAATTTTCAGTCAAATTTCAACACGGGAATGGTGAGAGACAGAGAAAATAGAGATACACTGGTATGTTTTTTGAGTCCAATACCCATTACCAATATCCCGTATCTTCCCACTCATAACAGATGATACCAATATCAGAATGCATTTTTTATGAAACTGAAAAATAAATGCAGATGCAAAACACACACACACAAAGACAGAAAACCGGACACTAGAAATGCAATATTGTTTTTTTACAGGCTGATACCGTTATCCAATCTCCTCCCACATATAGACCAATACTGATAATATCGATTCACATTTTTGTGAGAACAGTAGCACAAATGCAGGTAGTATTTCAGACAGGTCTGTTACTAGACAGTTCAGTGTTTGTTTTTTTAAATAGACAAAAGATAATGTTAGTTTCTGCTGCAGTTCTATATATAGAGAAATACTCCTGGAAAAGATGGTCATACAAGAGCTGGTTCCACATATCATCCAGATATGAACAGTAAAAATGCAGGACCGATACCGATGTAGCTTTTTATTCTTTATTCTTTATTTGAATCCCCATTAGCTTCCAGACAGTGGTCACTGATCTTCCTGGGGCCCATGCAAAAACAGCAACAAAACAAACAAGCAATAATTAAAATTAAATTCTATCAATGACACAAAAAGCCAAAAACAAGTCAAATGTAAGGACCAGTAAATAAGCAAAATAACTATGCATATGAAGCAAAAATAGTAACCTACATTAAAAACAAAAGCGTGATTGTTTTGCATTACAATTTGACAGTTTGAGTCACAGGAATAGTTGTTCTGCACTTGGATGCTACAGGGGAGAAATCAGTCACAGTGGCAACATAATGCAGCTACAGAGAGAGAAACAATGTCTTCTTGTAAGCACAGAGGCTGCAGCCAAGGCCACAGTCAGCTCACACACAGCTGCCTGCACATCGCACTACTTTTTCTAGCGCCAGCCCGTAAACCAGCCAAGCCTGCCTGTCACGGTCGGCTAACCAGCTAATAACAAAACAGCTGGCTATAGCTTCTCCTATGGTAGCAACCAAATAAAGATCACGGTCATATATTTCTTTAGAGCCATCCTTACTTTTTGGAGTTGTTCCTCCTCGCTGTTTCGGGGGAGAACTCTGCAGCACTAATAATACTGGTGGTAGATGTCCTCGATGGCACCCTGCGAAGTGTCTGCCTCTTGTTCTCCGTCGTCGTGCTCCCGATAACTTCCTCGCTTTCTTCCATTTTGGGTCGCTTCGTCGTTTTTTTTTTTTAACACCTCTATTCCAACGGGGGTGCAGCCAAGTAATCGACAGAGAATGGAAGCGACGGTAAACAACCCTTATTTGAACAAAGAAAACAGACGGACGATGACAACAATGACAATTGCGCACACACACAGTGTCGAGAAGACGACGGCGGAAGTTTGAATATGGCGGATTCTTGAAAATGGACCAATCAGAAGAAGGCTCCGGGTACTTGTTTCTAAGATACCACGAGGTGGGCGGGGCTATTGAGGCGCTTGTATTATAAGGGACGGAGAGTGAGTACATAACATGCAGACTGTGAGTAAATGTTATCAGTGAATAACAGATCTTTCCATTCTGCAAAGAACCCATTCAGTCTTTTCACTGCGGACAAATAAAGGATGTCTAAAGTCTTTAGGAGGCTGGCATAGAGCAAGGCATGGGCTCTCTTTATTTGTCTGAGTGTGGGACATTGAGGACAGCCTATATATTTTGTTGCTCTGAAGACTTTATTCATATATCAACATTTTTCGATTGGGAATGATGTTGACCATTACCAGTGATATTCTCTGGATCACAGTTTCACTAACAAGGCCCATACCGTGGAATACTGGAATTAAATTTATTGTGAAAATTACAATGGTAGGTTACTTAACGATCATCTTATTTATAAAGAATACATTTAAAATGGTACTAAAAAGAGATCTTTATAAGCCATTTTAATTAGTCAAGAGTGCTGGGCAATTTGCAAGCTTTTCTGTGCGGGAGCAAGAGTTAATAGAAAGAAAACTGGACCCATCACTACAGCAGTGGTGCTTTTTATTTGCAATAAAAATTCAAGTCAATATTATTCATAGACCACAACGGTTTGCAGTTTTGTTGTCAACACTTAGAGGGCGATTGGGTGCACAAATATCAGTGTAATATGAAATGCCATTGTTGATGAGTGAACCTGTATACAATTACAAAGAAAATATGTGAAACAAAACAAAAGTCTCATTTGGATTCATAGACTTGTTTGTGTTGATATTACATCTGAGTGCCTGCTTGTAACTTTTTTCTTATCTAATACATATTGCATTTGCCATGTACTCAGACTATAGCACTCTGTAACTCAGAGTCAATTTCCAATTCATTATAAAGGCAAAACAGTATATAAAATTTAAAATGTCAGGTACAAACAGATTCATTTTGTTCCAAATTTATTGACTGAAATACAAACTCTGCATGACTCATAAAGACTAAACAATGAACTCAAGATTGGACGAGTCGGCGCTGTGCCATAAGCCTTTGATTTTTACCTTGTTGTACAGTTTAGGGTTGTTTTCTTGAGGCACATTGCTGTACTTTGCTAAGAGTTTGATTTAAGTACTAAATTGTTTAGACATCATACCAGAACACTGACAAACAGACTCAAAATGGTGACACTGAAATATAATGTAAAAATAATTCACTTGTACAATTTCTAGTGAATTAAGTTGCAGTGAAATTAAACTATTCTGCATTTTGTTGAGGACCCCTCATTTTGCTGAGTGGAGTCCCCTGGCCCCACATGCTTTTAGACCATGCCTCATAACACTTGTGCCTTGGGAGGGGGGCACCTGACCAAATGGGCTCCTTGGACCATATAGCTCTGACCTTCACGAGCCCATCATCACCTCAGTGCAGTCATCCATTCCACTTTAATCAGGATACCTGTCGCTCACATGACAGATGGCGCCTGATGTCACCATGGGAGTGCCTTCATAATGTCAGACAGGAGAGGGCATTTATAATAGCACCAAGGCACTTTGTCAGCCAGGACATGTACCTTCATGCTTACGGCTGACATTATGTGGTTTTGTGAGGAGCTTTTAAGGAGAAGTTGTATTTCTGGTAGCACAAGTTCACAGTCAGCAACAAAGATGTAAAAACAGACAAACATATTCTTCAAGTCATGCATTTGACTTTTCAGCGACAGCTCATCATTAAACACGTCATTAATCTGAAATATTTCAGAAGTATTTACTATAAAACACCGCTGCATTGGATATAAAAATGCATTTTCTGTCCAATTTTGTATAACCACATGGACATCACACTGGTTTCATTTTGAGATGCAGTGACTGACTGAATTGGTGCAGTGCAATAGAAGAAAAACCTGAAAAAAGCAATTCTCTCCGTAGTGGTGGCAGGGTATGGAAGCGTTGTATGAAGGAAACACGTTAATGTAATTAGAATGGAAACAATTTATTGTAGAAAACTAACTAAACAGCTTAATATGGTTGTGACAGGTGTCATGCATTTTATTAAAGGTAACAGACATAATAATCATAAACACATCATAAATCATAACCACAGACATAAGAAAAATGTCAGAATCTTTCTTAATCCATTATATCTCAAAATAAATGTTACTCAGGTAATATCTGAGTGCCTCAGTAATAACAGTGTAGAGCTAAAGTATTTATTTATATCTATAAATGATCTAAAATACATGTTGAGCTGTCATTTACTGTCACTCGTTTTGTTGACAGAAGAGGCAGTATATTTAGGAGTGAAATTTATATATCCACCTGAAGACAAAACCACAACATATATATAGGATCAACAGTGCATCAATAGAGGGTGCTATACTCTAATTGTGGATTCAGTCGTTAACTTTAGAAATGGATAAAACAAAGTTCAGGTAAACCTCATGGGAAGAGAAATCAGAGAAATAAACATGAGTTCATGATTAATGCATGAACATGCCGATATGAGAAAGCTGAAATAACAAGAAGCAGGACAGCAACTGTGGCCAGTTTAGTGAGCGAGAGCTGGTAATTTATACAAATATGACCTACTTTTTGGCTTACAAGAGCATATCACGTTTCAGTCTGCTCATGTACAGCGTCTGTACATGGTGATAGTCCACCTCCCAGAACACTGATTTCATATGGTGCTAGAGACTGGGTACAAACATCTAATCCACCAGATGAAATCAGTTTCTGAGTGCAGTCCTTTATTTCAACAAGTCCTCTGTTTCTTGTGGACAGTGTGCTATGGAACTGCGTGGTAAAAAAAAAAAAAAAAGTGCAGCATAACACATTTGATGCAATAAAAGAGATGTTGTGGTATGTGTGGAAAAAAAAATGCCAAGACTGGCATGCCCGCTGTTGCTAAGTGGGTGCTCAGAGAGGTCACAGGTTATTGTGGTCAGAGGAGGGAGGCTGTCCTGGCTGCCCTCTGATGGCGTATTCTAAAAATGAACAGCAGAGGGGGTGGTTACATTGCAAGAACCAAAACATGACCCAGTAGTGGAAGGAAAGTCACCAGGGACTCCTGGTAAAGGTGATATTTTGGAAATGGCAGTGTTAGCAAAGCTTGCAGGAAACCCCCTTGATTGTCTTCAAGCGGTCCAACTACTTGGGTCAACATTCAACAGCAGAGGCCCTCTGCTCTTCTCACCCAGTGTAGACCAACAATATCCTACTACAACTTCATGTCAGGTTTCAGATTGACATCATACTGCACATTGGAAACAGATTCTGAAAGAAAAAAAAGGAAAAGAAAAAAGAGAAGTATTATGTTTTTACTTAAGTGTGAGACGACATGTGACTGGGACATCTGAGGCCTGCCCCCATTCATGGCAGGGCAGCATTAGTCACTGTCTTACAGGCACAAACCTTCCGTTTGAGTTAAAGGGACAGACTGTAGGGTTAAGCTCTGGTCAAGAAAACAGCTTCATGACATTACTGGCGCCTGTAAAATAAGAGCAAATAGAGATGCGATCGAAAATAGCAGGGAGTAACATGAAAAATCAGAGGAAGTTAGATGGAGGGAAGAAAGCTAGAAGAAAATCATGCGTTATGGTAGCGATGGCACTATGGTCTCTATCGGAAGATCTCAGAGAGTGCTGAGATAAATGTGTATTTGAAGGTGTCAGATCTAATAATACTGTTTCTTCCCCACATGAGATGTGGCCAATGTTGGTCTCAAATGACTCGGGTTCTTAGCTTGCTTGGCACAGGAACTGAGAGCTGAGGGTTTATTGTGTGACACGTCGTTCTTCCCGCCCCCTCTCCTCCTTCTATCAGTCTCATGGGCCAAATCTGCTCCTCATCTCACTCAACATAAATCCAACAAGCGGAGACACCAAGATGCAAAATAATATCATTTTCTATTCAAAGAAAACATTTGTTCCAATGCAGTCTTCCACGCAGCCACATCACAAAAAACCCCAAAACAAAACACACCAACACCGGACAATTTCAGAGAAAGGAAATTAATTTCTGCCCTCCATTGGGTTAGATGCTAAAACGCTCTGCATCCCCAAAAGTAAAAAACTGGGCAGGGATGACTACTGAGGCAGAGCAGCTTGTTATGGAGAGTGTCAGGTCTAATGAATGACGATGACTGGGTCCAGGACGTATCAAAAGAAAACAACGGATGTGTCACAAGAACTGTAGTCACCAGTTTGTCACTCATCACTCCAGTCCTTTTGTCCGGTATCATGCAGCGTCCAGGAAGTGAGAGTGTGATTCTGATGCCGATGGGAATGAGTCAATATGGCTCATCATGGGACTATAAGGAACAGGAGCCTCTGCTTATGGATGTGGAGGTGAAGATGATAATCTATGGTTCCCCTGAGCTTCAGAAGCTGGTGTCACAGCTGTATGTGTGTGTGTGTGTGTGTGTGTGTGTGCCATAGCTCATCCTGAAGGTGTCTCTGTGTGCGGCTTCAGGTTCATATTTGAGTTCATGCTCCTTGGTATGCTGCAGTGAGTTCAAACATGGGGCAAACAGAGCAATTATCCTTAATGGCAGAAAGCATAGACCCACATATATGTGCATTCATATTCACACATACATGTTCCGTGCATTGCAATGGCATGCCTTGACTGACTTAAAGCAAGGCCGTGTACTGAGAAATTCAACAACACTGACATTTAATTTCTTGTGCCATTATTATTCAAACTGACTTAAATATCCTCCACACAGCAAGAAGGAGTGAAAAATGGTGATCTAATCTCATGCACACATCTTTACCACAAACTGTCAACAAACATTCATTTTCACTGGCAGAAACAAAAAAGTCTTTTTTGCTCATGTGACATGCACACACATGTCAGCATCATCCACAAAGTCTGGTTTCCTTTGGGTTGAGACATGTGCTCTTGCTATGTTGGGTGGGAATCTAAAGTATCCTGTTGGGTTCAGCAACCCGCAAGGCTCTGGGTGGGGGGGGCCCATCTTCAGCTGTATTAAATCAGGACACTGAATTGTACAGTGGGCTATCCGGCTCCTTGTCAATGTCAGATGGGTTGTGCATCATGTACTATGGCAACAATGTGACTAAAAGCAGTCCTGCTTATGGCAGATCAGTCATAAAAAAAATAATTCCTGGGCTTTTCATTATCTATAAAGAAGTAGCAAAGACAAACAATAGGAAATGATCTCCTATTTATGAATACACATATGAAGCATTGCCAGTGAGGCACTTTTGCATGAAGATATGTGCACACATGCAAATGAGGGACAGAAATGGATCCGCTGTGTTAAAATAGACAAAATAAATTTCAGCACATTTGATGCTGCAAGATGACTGGCCAGGAAATTTAAATCCACTCGCAGGGAGAGATATGCCAGTCAGTTGTTAATTAGTCTGGACCTTTTATCGCCTTGCCTTAGATCAGCGACTGTGCAGACAAAGAAAGACTACATCACACGCAGGATTTAAATGACAGAATGAGGTTTGCGGGGAGTGTATTCTGTAACTATATATATACCCACACCACCGATGTAGGACAGCATCCAGGTGTGGTCACCTGGCACTCACACATGCTGGATGCTCCTCCAGAGGAAGAGAGCGAATTAAAAACTGAAAGTGAAACACCATGATTCCTGTGCCACAGAAATCATACTGTATATTCTCATGGAAATTCAGTGGAAATCTGAGCTAACCGCTGACAGACTGCTGAAAGGATGACGCCTCGGAAATCAACCTCACATCTCCACCAAGTGGCATCAGATCTAGTCTGTGTGTGAGAACAGAGAGAGAGTGAGAAGGAGGGAAAGTGTTTTCTCTCTGAGGCTGGCAGGCAGAAGGAATACATCTGAGGCGTGTGTCATTACAGACGAGCTCATTAGGTAGCAACTTGGAGAAGAGGGCTCCTCTTGCTGGATCTGCTCCTGTTGCTCAAAAGGAAGGAGGGCAGAGGAGCAGCCAGCCTTGTTGACATTCACGGTCATTCACAGTTCATCTAACACGCCCTGGCAGCAAGTTTCCCCAAAACATGATAGGAAAGTCACCCAGCATGGCTACAGATGACCTACTACAATTTAAAAATATCTGCTTTAATTAAAGCTGCTACTTTTCCCACTTCCCACACAACCTCAACTAGCTGTAAATTAAGCTGCATCTAAGTGTAACCTTTATCACCATAAAATATTGAGAAAAAGACAAATGAATAAATAAACAAGGCAAACACACACTAACCTGTTGCGAATTGTCCCTCACCTACCACCGTAGAGATAATAAGGTTGCTGTTATGTCCTCTGAGACGTCTTCTTCACACTTGCTGATCCGGTTCAGAGATGGTCTGTCCACGTGCCCATCCCTCTCTGTACTGTACTGTGCTGTACTGTACATGCTGTAGTCCTTCTCCCTGTGTGTATGTGTGTGTGTGTGTGTGTGAGTGTGTGTATGAGTGCACCGAGAGCCAGAGGAGTTATGAGATGAAGATGCCAGGGAGAGCACAGCCCTTTGCCTCCCTCTCTGCTCTTTACAGTCAGCGTGAGTTGTTCACTCACTGCTCTGTCAGAGTCATTATTGTAACTGTGAGTCAACAGGCTGCCACACATGCTTTCGTTCTCCGTTTTACACACAGAGACACATACATACACACTGATGCACACACACACACACACACACACACACACACTACATTAACATCGATTTACAGTAAGCTGTAAGAACACAAACAGTAACGATATTAATGTTTTGCAATTAAGGCTTAGAGATATGTTCACCAATAGGAAGGCTGCATATATTATACAGCCGGTGCTCACAAACAGACTCACACCCAATATGACAAAGCCTCTTTAGTCTGACTAACACAAACAACCAATTACCCTGTTTACACAGTATAAGCCACACAATCTTGTAGATTTATTTCCGCCATACTTGATGTGAAATTATCACAGGATGGTATTATTCCTTGGCTTCCATCTTTTGCTGGTTTGAATTATACTCCTGGACTCCTTCAAAATAGAAAAAAAAATGAAGAAAACAAGTTGTATATATATATATAGAAAACATTTTGATATTCCTATTAAGGTAGCCACAACTTGGGAGAACGGTCACAGGGTGTCCTGCTCACACAACCCAAGCAACTTCCTCCGTCAGTTCGACCACACAAACTGGGAAATTCCCCGGGTGGAGGGGAGAGGAAAGGATGAAATAGGATCCGTATGGTGATGGCAGGTGAGAGGGCACGACTCACATAACAGGAATCCCACTCTCTCGTTCCATTTGTGTGACTGGAAATGGAATAACTGTTGCATCTATCAAAGACCAGAGGCAGGGTAATTTGTTACATACACACACACACATGCTCACACATACACATAGTTGCCCAGCCCCCGCAGCCCAGCACGTGCTTCCTTCCTCAGTAACCATTCCTATATGGTGAGTCAGCTGACCACATGATGAGTCGTTCATTCTCCCCTTTTCATCCGTCCATCTTGAACGCTCCGGAGGCACGTTTGTGTGGGCTGAGTCGGGTTACGCTCTCACCCCGTAACCCCTCACCCACATCTGTCCCCACACCCATCTCCATCTCCACCTCCGCCACCACCCACCATCCTCCCTCACCCGCCTGCAAAACTTCCTCATCACCACAACAGCAACACCCGGAGAAATCCACAATCCAGCTGCCAGTCACCCAGCATCGTCCCACTGTGTCGTGTCCACAGCGTGTTTGTGTGAAAGTGTGTGTGTGTGTGTGTGTGTGTGTGTGCACCTGCCACTCCTCTCTGCTCCTCTTCTCTCCTGTGTCCCTCCTACCTCCTCCCTCCTCTCTCATTTTCCTATCCTCTCCTTCCAGCTGTCTATGTGCAGCCGCAGCATCGCATGGAATGCATCTCTGCATGTCCACAGTCCCCGCGGCCAGCCTCCGCCCGTCAGCCAACATCCTGACCATCCTGCCATCCATAATTCTCACCAGCTGCTGCGGACAATTTTCACATAGAGGCTATGAGAGAAAGGAAAAAAATGACAACTTTGCTTTCTGATGTACTCTCTCTGCTTCTCCTCACTCTCTCTCTCTCTCTTTCAGTGTGGCTCAGATAGCAGACATGTGCTATCTGTAAATACGGATTAACAATTGGACTTTGCAGTCTGTATTCAACATATCAAATTGTGACTGGTGCATTCATTTGGAGAAGACATGGAGCACAAAAGCTCCAAGGCTGGGAAATGAAGGAGAGCTGTACCTGAGATTTCCTTTCAAATGGATAGCTGTGTTCTGTTACATCTATGCGACCTGTGTCCTGCAGGATCAATGAAATAATAATACTGTCCCTACTGTTATTATGTTCCACTGTCAGATACCATACCAGCCTGCCTCCAGAGTTCAGCGGGCATGGTGACAGAGACAACACCAACACTGGTGTTATATAAGAATCCCACCTGAGAAGTCTGCAGGCTTCAGAGGAGTCCTTGGTAACAATCACTATAGCACCACCAATGAAAGGACATGATTGCATAACAGTTAATTCAACGCTTACAAAAAGCAGCTCTAGTTGGAGGAGATCTAAACTCAGTTACATTCATACATACATAACCATAACCACAACCATGCATAACCAAACACATATTCACGCATTTCAGCAGCCTCGATTATAATTACCATCATTTACATGCAACTCAACTGCAGTTTTACTCAATTCACTGATATTGACATTATGAATTCAATTCTATCATTTCCCAGCAGTAGAGACGAAGCCATGATAGACACCGCATGTGGAAAATCCCCTCCCAATCTATCCTTCCTCTACCTTCCTCCCTGCTTGCTGGATAGGAGGAGCTTCAGAATCAATGCAGTCGGCCAGCTTACCTGGGCAGACACTTTGAGACGGCGTCTGGATGGTAACCGTAGATTTGTGAAACTCTCATATATGCACACTTGGTTCAGTGCAGTAGTGCTAAAATGAACCCTAATCCTAAACTCAACCCTAAACCAAAACTTAAAGTTAACGTTAATCCTAAACCTAGTGTTTTGCAAGAGTTTCACAAATCTAGGGTTACCATCTAGACAAGACCCTTTGAGAACAACGAAGGTGTCTCGCTTCACGTAAATGCCTCATCCCTCCAATGATTTTATCAGTGTGTGATATGTTAGTTGTTTCTTCATTCCAAGGTTTACAAAGTAATTGTGTTTGAAGTTAACCTGCCCTTGTTGCATTATTAATGATTGAAATTATGGATTGTGATGTCTATGCTAATATCCTTTGTTATTCTTTTTTCTTCTGTTGTCATATAAACGGGTTTAAACTTTCCATAATAAAAAATTGGAGCGGAACTTGCTCAACTGTCCTAACAAGCCATCGAGTTGATGATATTCCTGGAACCAGACTATCCTTCATAGACAAAGCTATTCCCTCAAGCTAAAAATTCTGCACCAC
Organism: Myripristis jacobus; assembly: GCA_900302555.1. NCBI lineage: Eukaryota > Metazoa > Chordata > Actinopteri > Holocentriformes > Holocentridae > Myripristis > Myripristis jacobus. Next base: position 81,513 of record OMLB01018803.1, on the reverse strand, counting down.
ACCTATACTACTAATACATGATGGCAAATAAGGCAATGAAGGAAAGAGGTGCTGCTTGGCTCATACAACAGGTGCTCTTCAGTGGGGCAGGTAAACCGGCAAATGACGGCGGAATACTTTCCCCAGAGATGCAATGTGTCCTAAATTTTGTAACACCAAAATCAAACGTGAATGTTTTCTGTATAATGAGCGATAGAGCCCAGTGATGTCAATGTGAGTCGAATCTGAGCTGTTCTGTGATGTTTTTCAGTCCTGACTTCACAGAGAGGGTGATAAGGCTACAATGAAGGGGCTTTCCTCTGTGGGATGAGAAATTGGGCTCTGGTATGCCAGTGGATACACACTAGCACACACACACACACACACACACACACACACACACCCAGTCTTGCGCACTCACACATCCGTTTCTTGTTATATTTTACTTCATCTTATTTTTATGAGGATGTTCTATTGATTTACCAACATCCACTAACCTACAATCTGAAATTCCCCATTTCTAAGGAATACATCTTTCGCTTAAATTTAAGTGGCACAAAAATAATATTTATATATGTTTTTAAGCTGAGACATGTTTGCAATGGGATGGATGTAAGACAGTTAACATTAAAAAAGACAAAGACACACACAATCCATAAAAAGTGTTTTTTTTTCTTTTCTTGTTACATTACTCCCAGGTTTACCCCAAAAAACAGGATCCAAGCTCAGTAACTTTGTGTGCAACTGCAAATTCTTCCTGTAAAACATGCAACTATAATTTTTAAAGACCCACAAAACTGGAGTTGAGTGTCAGCACTCCCTGCTACTCCATTCAGCCGCCCATTTGTCTATTTATCCTATTAGCTCTCACTATTATGATATCAAGTGTTAAAGTTCCTGAATCTAAACAGTACAAGAAAATTAGTCTTTATACAGGGCAAACAAACTTGGATACTATATAATGTTGGCAAAGAGTCCTGTGTAAGCATACACCATTTGAGCCTGTTGAAAGCGTGTTTATCTCAGTGCCAGTAGAGGGAGACAAAGGCTCCACCCTGCAGGTCCCATGTCAGGAGACAAACAAGACACAGCAGACTTAGTGAGAGAGAAGAAACCTGATCACAATGTTGAGATGGGAAAACTCAGGGCTAAAAAGAGATTGTAGTAGCAGGCTGTGGAGACTCCGGGTTAGATGGCTAAAAAACAAATTTCCCCCAAAACAGCCTGTGGTGTTCCTTTATGACTTTCCAAACATCTTAGAAAGTCATAATTTTATTCAACATGGTCACTGGGGTCTAACGGCATACTCTGTGTCTGTGGGAGTGAAATTATGAATGTAAACAAATCCACATTGTTTACACAGAAAACTTCATCTTAAATCATCGCCATCTTTCATCCTAACCTCAGCATTAACAGCTGGAGCTGGGAGTCGGGGAAATTACCAACCAACCAACCAATAAACAAACTACTGGTGGTGAGTTCAATCCAGCCAGACACACAGAGAGCCCGGCCAAGCCCTGGAACCACTTCAACCTCATAGGAGTTTGAAGGGAGGCGGTTTGTGAGAGTCCTCTGCCCTGCGCGCTGGCCTGATGGAAGTGAGATTCTGGGTAAATGGAGACGGACTACAGCGCAGAAAGTCATGATCTGTACTGCGCCAGTGGACATGAAGGAGGGCGGGGCAGTGGGTGGGCGCTGATGAGATAGGCAGTGGTGCGTTGGAGAAAAATTCCTCTTCATACAAGAAGTAGCGCCTGCTCTGTTATTAATAAGGGGATTTTGCCAGGGTATTTTAATTCCTGCCCTCCAAGTTAACAACATGAATTTGACAAATCAATAAACTGGCCATGTTAACTGTAACATATGTATCTAAAGCAGCCAGGATAAGGATATAAATTCAAAACATATGCAAAGGAAGAAAATGGGCAGCCCTAGCTTTAACAACTGATAGTCCTGCAAATAACACTATTTTCATTGCCCTAGTTGTTTTCTTTCAAACAATTATTCAACTTTTGAAAAAAACACAACATAATAATAAGAGAGAGAGAGGAAGAGAGAAAGTAGCATGTGACAAAAAGTCCTATACCAATGTGGCTACATTCATATATGTAAAACAAAACAAAATAGAGCAAAACAGAACAAAAAAAGTAACCCTTCAATATTATTTCTGATGAATGAGAAAATGGAGCTCACAGGAGACCATTTTTGAAGGTTTCCAATTTTTTTTCAGCAGTATTTCGACCCTGCAAGAAACGGATGAAACTCATGCAAACACACACACAGATACATGCAGACCAGTGCTATTTTCAAACAGCCTGGGTGTACTCCAATGCAATTACGTCAAGTATAACGTACCAAAAAAACACCACTCTTGTACATAAACACAAAAAGCCACAGATAAACATTGGTGAGCTGGCCACTGCTTCCTCTATGGCTAATGAAGAAACCTGACGTCAAGTCTGGTCTCCAGACCACAACTTCACTTCTGTTTTGCTTTCCTGGCCTCCTTGCACAGTGGATGAGCTGTAAGAGGCCGATGCTCTTAGCTGCTAGGGTAAAACAAACACTTTAATGTCTTCTTCAATCCATCACTGTTTTCAGTACTTCAAGGCGTGGACATGTTATAAATGAAACGATTAGATGTGTTATGTATGGCAAGATTTGCCAAACTCCATGGATGTGAGGTCAGAATGATGACAATAATCCACTTACTGCAGCAATAACGAAAATGAAGTGGCTAAATGCTCTATACTAGTAGTTGCAACACACAGAAACTTACATTCTGCTTAATTCTTACATATTACTTTCATCTTGCATTTCCAAAATGTCAACTTTTCAGGAAGTGAAAACAGTCTTGTTTTGAGCTTGACAAACATGCACCTCACCAGCTTATCCTTAATCTTCTGAAACGGCCTAAAAAGTTTAATGGTTACAGAACTTTCTCAGAATTTCTCAAACTGAAAAGGAGTATCTAGACCTTCAATTACAGTTCAGACATAAAATCTATCAAAACTGGACGTACAAGCTACTTTACCCAACACCGATGATATGCATACATGCAAGCATCCATCCTACACACACACACACACAAACACACCAACACCTATTTATAACAAGTAGCACATGGTGTACCTAAAACCACATGAGCCACACACTCTTGCAAACAAACATGGCAGGGGTGGTCTGTAACTTTGTGGCGGTTTTACATAAGAACAGACTTCTGCCAAAAAGCGAGGTATGCAATTACCCTGAAAATGGATACCATTTGTACCTATACAGCTAAAGAGAAACACATATAGACTCTAACTCTTTATAGGAGGAATGGCAAATGAACAGACACTGAACACAAACACAACCAGCTCACTGAAGAATGATGCATTAGACGGTGGGGCATACCATCCTTCCTTATTTAATTACAGACAAAAAGGGGGAAAATAACTCACAGGGACCCACAGACCCTGAGAGTGGAGGGCCCTCTGCTGAGTGTCTCCTGTGGTGCTGAGCCCATGTGGGTGGACAGGGGGGAAACTTGGTGACAGACAAGGACGGTATGATCTTTACCAGGGTCCATATAAAGTGCTCTTAATACGCTGGGCTCACACCAGTCCTGCAGCTGATGAAAAAAGTTGGGGCCACGTTGTTTAGGTGTGATAATTTGAAGTCACAAGGGCAGATGCCTGTGCCACAGTGACATTAAACTCAAGACAGAGCTTATAATCGTTGGCTGCCATGAGCCTGAGCCTGAGCCCGCTCTAATCTATTCCATGGGTGGATGGGGAAGAGGGGGCGGGGGGTGGTGTGATGATGTGCCTCTTGGGAAATCGTTGGAGGATTGCTTCAGCACAGCACTGATATGAAGACATGTCTGTGATCCTCCCATAAACCCCCTCAGTCGTGTGTGTTCTGCAGAATCAAATGGCTTTACCAGCTGGTAAAAATAATCCTGTATCATCCACTGATACCAAAGAGACAAGACTAATAGAAGTGATGCAAAATGGTAATTTTAATTCAAAGTTAGAGATGCAGGCATGCAATCTATAGGTCACCAGTATGAATCCCTGGACAGCTGCCAGTGAGCCACCTGTGACCAAGGCACCTAAGCCCTAAACTGTGCTAGTGCAGCTTGCTCAGGGGCCAACAGTAGACTGGGGTTGCTCCCATGTGGGAGTTTGTAAAACAATGTGAACATGGGACATGGCAGTACTGAAAATTTTCCCAGGATTAATAAACATATTAGGCAAAACTGTGCATCAATTTTGTGTCATTAAATAGGTAATTTAGTTACTTACCTCTTCCTACTCCTTTTCGAACATGACTTCTTTATCATTATAATTTCTTGTTCATCGCCCCCTCCTTAATTTATATAGTGATATTCTGTATTTTTTGGTTTGTTTTTATTAGTTATATTACATGTTTAAAACAAGCAAGCACAAACTAAGTCTCAGATCCACTGTTATCACACCAGATTTATTGATCTGTGGCCCAATTTTCGCATAGGTACAGAGGATCAGTACGGCTAATATGGAACCAATAATATGCAACAGCCTTTCAGTCTCACTTCACATCCATTCCTCATTTAAGAAAACAAAACAAAACAACAAAACAAAACAAACAAACAACAAACAAACAAACAAACAAAAAATCCTGACACAATTTCTCTTGAAAGAGTGCAGCACAATGCAAATAGCCTTTTCTCTCTCTCTATTGGATACCTTATATATAATTTTGACAAATATTTTTTGAAATATTTGTGTTTGTAAATTTGTGGCAGACATTTTAGTTGTTAGGTGGGTCGTCCGCAGTTTTTTTTTTCTTTAAATAAATAAATACATAATAAATAAAGAATAAATAAACACATGAATTTAAGATCTCTCCCACAACTGTGATGCCTTTTTCTACAGTCTATCGCCTTATTCCCCAGTGAAAATGAGGCATTTTGACATGCCACCATGTAGCAACGCAAACCTGGCAAGAAAACTAACGTCGTCACTGTCATCACCATCATCATCATCATCATCATCACAACAACAACAACAACAACAACACAAACAAAACAACAACAACAACAACAGCAGCAGCAGCAGCAACAGCAACAGCAAAAGTAAATCTAACAATCCCTCTCAGGTGTCTGGCACTTAGACACTAACTGCTGATCTCTACACCTCAAAAAACACTCAAGTGATTTCAGGATTATTTTAAAACTCTTCCCATCCCGCATGAAAAACGCCCATTCCAACGTGAAACGACAATGAACACCACAGCAAATCGACAACCTAGAGGAATATTACAGGTGTAGCCATTACAGCAATTTCCCTAACCACACTAATCTTATTAAAATAAGCTCCACAACTGAATGACATGTTTGCTTTTTTTTTTTTTCCCCGTCGCTGAATTTGCCTTGTCGTCCTCAGCCTCCACCACCATGACAACAACGCCACAGCCCGCTCAGCGCTGCGCTTCCTCAGTGAAATGCAACCTGCGCAACATCATCTTCTGGGATGAAAATGTTGGGACAAGAGCTGAGAAGAATCGACGCGCGGCCGCTTCATCTACAGGTTGGGATCTGTGTATCCCGATGAAAACAACCAAGAAAGGCGACACTTGCTCCTCTTCAAGTTGACATTTACAGCAGGCGGGGAGTTAGACAGGGTATTCATAATAACAGCCAATAATAAAAACTTACAGTGCACAGCAGAGGCGTCTCGCTTGCAGGTGCGTTGCGTCCAGACTGCTGTGGGATGTGCGCTGTGTCACAGCAGCCTATATGGTGGACTTGAGAGAGGCTGTTTACTGAGCGTCCAGGGTTGTTCCCCACCATGAACAGGAAGGACGCATATGCAAACTTTAAACTTTAAAGGCAACACACCCTCCTGGAAATCAGCTTTTCTGCAAAGCACATTCAAATAAGCAGACCTCTTCCCATAGGAAGCATCGCTATATAATGCTCCTGTGTTATTCCAGTGCTTAGTCCCACTCTATACTGACTTTTACTAATTTATGGTATTTTATCTCCTGTGGTTTCACTCTTATGTTGTTGTAGGAAATTATGCATATCTCTGCCTCCTGAACATCAGACTAAAATGTCATTATGACAACTATCCCTCCCACCCCCATCCATAAGGCTTGTCACTATATTAAAAAGGATAGAAAGTAGGTCTAGCAGTTTTGTAACACTTTCTAAACACAGGGTAATAATGGTCACACCAATACAGGTCAGTGGCTGCTACACCATTGTCATACTAACCTACGTCCACCAGGGGGCGGCAACCTCCCATAACACATACAAAAATAAAATTATAGTCAAAACAGTTTGTTAAAATGCACCAGGCTTGGATATAGAATAGTCAAAGACAAAATAAAGTGACTTTAAAGTTTATTTATTATTTTTTTTTAAATCTAGAATAGCACACTCTTCAACAAGCATTTAGAAGTCCACATTACGTTTCACTCTGAGTTAAAGTTCTTCCAGTGATCTTTTATCTTAGATAATGATCGTAGGTTCAAGGCACAGGAACATATTGATTTAACATATCACTCACACAATACCTGACTTGAATTCATACTTCTGTTAAGGTAAAAACTTAAAATACAACATAAATCTCATAAATCTTCTGTTGGTATGTGGTGGTTTACCTGGTTTGAAAAGACACACGTTTGGAAAACAGAAATGATTCATCTTCTATAGAGCCAAAGGTTGAAAGCATTGAGTCTTCTTGCACTTTAACGTCAAGCCTCTGCAGTTTCTGGCACTGCCAGCAGATCAGACACGACTTGTTTCCTTGAGTGCATCAGACGTGTGGAAAGACCGATGCAGATTCTGTTGTGTGTCCACCTCCTGTAACCCGTGTCTGTCGTCCATCAACTTTTCTTTGGTGTAACAGTGAAGCCGTCAGAGAGGTAAAATATAGCCGTCGTCAAACTGTCCGCATTAACCTCCAGTACTCAGCTTATTCTGCAATGAAGGGGAGAAACAGAGTAGATAATGGAAGCAATGATTAATATAAGGTGACTGATACAGTAAAGGAGAGTGAATAGGGGAGGAGGGACAAATTATCCCTCACAAATAATTCAATCAGTAGCAGTATGCTTCATCCATGCAAGCTTCATTAAAACTGGATTAGTCACATTGCAATTAATGAAACTTGAATGTTTCATTATGACACCCTCATAACACAAAAAGGAACACCTAAGTTTCAGCAAAATTGGGCTAATTGGACTATTGGTGGCTGTTGAGACTGGCCACTCAGCATTAAAACAAAAACACTGTGTTATACTGTGTTTAGGAGTCATTGTCTGATGGACCAACAGGTGGGACTACTGACTGAGTTGTGTCCTTCAAACTTGGATGGATGATAAATCAGAAAAAGAACATATATGATGAGACTGAAGCGTACTTGCTTGGCGTTGTTCACACACTGCATGTACGCAGAGGCAATCCCTGAGCAGGACAGAGTCTTGCCGGTGTTCTCCCTGTAGCATTTTAAGATCTGACTCTGCAGGTCACCGCATATTGGCTTGATATTGAAACGCCTGCAAGAGGACACACTGTGTGTGAAACAAACTGATTCCTGTGTGTACAGTATGTCTTGTACTTAAAAATTCAGTGATTCTGAACTTACGTGAAACAGTTGTGTGCCTCCTCTTTGCCTTTCTGGAAGTTCTCGGCGGTAACTTTGTAAAACTGAGCACTCTGTCAAAGTGGAGAAACCACTGCACATTACCAGCACGACAAAAATGTCACCAGCAAACCATACAGCCAATCTGGCATTTGTAAAAGATGAGAAACGGGGAGTGCTTAAAATGTCACTTACCTTTGCTTCAAGTTTTGTGACATGTTCCTTGAAGAGCGACTCCTGTTTCTGCAGTTCTTTCTCCTTCTCATCCAGTTTATGGGCCTGAAGAAAGAAAAACAACATCCTTCTGATTCAAACTGCACATATCTGGAGTAGAAAGTCTCACATGTTTATAATGGTTGCACACATCTCTAATGAACCAGTATCATACCAACACCAAGATTGATCTTGCAACATTCAGTAGACTGTGATACCTAAGTCTGTTGTGGTTATCCATCAAGCTTCATCTTATCTTGGTTCATCTTATCTTATAAGGAGGTAAGTATGCTGCTACAGATTGTTTATAATGTGTAACTGCTTACAACAGCAACAATAAATGTGGAACAATAAGCCATGCATGGAGGAAACCTCTCCCATCTTACCTTAAGCTCCATCCACTGAAAGGCAGTAGGGCAAGAAAGGGAAAGAAGCACAATAAGAATAGGGGAGAATTTCATCTCTACAGCTTAATGAGGAAATTAAATTTTCCATCAGTACATTCCAGTGCAAACACAAACAAGGGCCACTTAACAGCCCTGGAGCTCAACCAAACATGCAGACGTCCAGTAATCTACATGAGCTGTTAGAGGGAGTCAAGCTCATCACATCAGACACGAGGGTAAAGGAAGGCTGCCCTCACGACAGTCACAACTAATAAACATGCAAAACACAGCAAACCAACAAGCAAAATACACAGATATGTACAAACACTCTGGACTGCTGTCAAAGGCTCATGCTGATTTAATCAATCAGCAGTATTTTGTCCCCAGTGATCACTAATGTAAAGTACACTGAGTTTCTGTGAGGCAGTACAACATGGTAGTGTTGAGTGAGCTCACTATGATCATAACAATAAACAGGAAAAACTTGACGCACAGGTCATGTGTCTTGTTGTGCTTACATAGAGCTGAGCCATGAGCCTCTCGTCGTCGGTCCTCATGCGCTCCTTGATGATGGCTTCTTTCAGGGTCTCTCTGTACACCGCCTTCTCCGCCTCCAGGGTCTTCCTCACCTGCTCCTCCACCTGGGCCTGGGCCGCTGCCTTGGCCTTTGCTCTGGCCTGGGCCTTCATCTCCTCCAGCCTACACACACACACATAGAACATAAAGACAGACATTATGGATGCACTGATATAGTTTTTGAGACTGACAACAGTAATAATAAAAAACAATATTAAGTGTGTAATGGTTCAATAAACCCACGGTTTGGTTTGTATTGCAGCTTTTGGGCCACAATTTCAGTTTGTTTTGTACATTAGAGAAAAAAAACAGCCATTTCCTATGTTCTCTGTATTGTGTCTTATTTGCAAAAATAACTTTTTCATTTTTATTGGGGAGAACGATATAAAATCAACGTTATTCTGTTAAAGGCAAAAGTCTACTTAGACTATTTAAAACAAAATAAGTGACACACTCCTAGAAAAAGTTCACACAAGTTCCAATTTCAAAAACTGTGAAAACACTGTGAAAACAACACTGGACCAATACTGATGTTGCTTTTTAAAGCTTTTTAAAGATATTTTAAAGCTCATACTACCAGACAACCTCTATACAGGTATTTTCATTTTCAGTTACATGGCATACTCTGGGAAGTGGCTCTTACATGCTCAGAAAGCAGCCACTGCATTTTCTCTTTTAAATTGAACTTTTCTGAAAAAGTGGCCTGAGACAGGGCCAAAACAAGGCCTAAGATATGACATGAACTCAAAGTCAGTGTAAAATAAGCGGGTGCTCTGTCCTCACTCTCGCTGAAGCTCCTGCCTCTTCTGGCTGATCTCCAGCTCCAGCTCTCTCTGCAGTTCCTCTTTGATCTTCCTCCTCAGCTCTTCCTCAACCTCTGCAGGATAGGTGAGCAAGACAGTGACTTTGGGAAAAACTTGGTTCTTTCTGTTAGACTGAAGCATGCACATCTTGATATGAGGAAAAACGGGCTTACCAGCTGCAGACGGCAGTGCTGCGGCAGCTTCAGGGGCTACATCCTCAACAACAGGGGGGAGAGATGGGGGAACATTGGGCTCCTCAGCTGGATCAGGAGGAGGGGAGGACATGGGTTCGTCAACAGGTTCACTTACGGGTGGATCAGTGGGTAGGATGGCCACCTCAGCGGAGGGACAAGGTGGGGGTGATTCTTCAAAAATGGGCTCTGGTGCAGGTGTGGCAGTCGGGGCAGGAGGGGGCCCTGCAGGCTCGGGCTCAGCAGGGGGTGGAGGTGTAACTGAGGGTGGTGCTGCTTCTGTGAGTGGAGGTGTGGGAAAGGAAACCGGCTCATGAGGATGAGATGAATCAGCAGACACACTCTCAGCTGGAGAAGGTAAAATTACAGGCTCACCTGGGACCGTTTCAGCTGTACCAGATGGGAATGCAGGTTCAGCTGGAATAGCCTCAACTACAGGAGGTGAAACTACAGGTTCAGCAGGAATAGCCTCAACTACAGGAGGTGAAACTACAGGTTCAGCTGGAATAGCCTCAACTACAGGAGGTGAAACTACAGGTTCAGCTGGAATAGCCTCAACTACAGGAGGTGAAACTACAGGTTCAGCTGGAATAGCCTCAGGAGCAACAGGTCCAACAGAAGGAGCTACGGCAGCAGCTTCAATAAGAGTAGCTTCAAGTTTGGTGGGAAAAGCTGCAACTACGGGTTCAGGTGTAGTTAGAGGTTCGATGGGCTCCACAGGTAGAGATAAGACAGTGGGATCAACAAGCTGCTCTGCTACTGGGGGTGTAGATGGGATTTCTGGCTCTAGAAGGGGCTGGATGAGGGGCTCAACAGGTTCTGGTGGAGGAGGGGAGGGGAGGACTACAAACTCTGCAGCATGAGGAGGAGCAGGAGATTCAGCCTCCACAGGCATCGATGCGGCTATAGGCTCCACATATGTGACTAATGTTTCTACTAGGGGAGAAGGTTTAGATGGCACATCAAGTTCAGCCACTAACGGGGCAGGTGCGGCTGAGATAACAGGGTCGGCTGGAGGGGGAGCT
>OMLB01018803.1:60461-70704 GCA_900302555.1 Myripristis jacobus | reverse complement strand
GCCTGTTGTTCTGCAGGTGGAGGAAGAACTACAGGCTCCATTTGTGAGACTACCGTTTCTACTTGAGGGGAAGTTTTAGATGGTATGTCGGGTTCAGGAGCTGAAGCAGGAGGTGTGGTTAAGACAATGGGGTCGGCTGCAGGGGGAGTTTTTGGCTCTACAGGTGGAGGAAGGACTACAGTCTCCATGGAGGCAGGAGGAGGGGAGTGAAATTTGACAGGCGGGGGTGGGATGAGTTTTAGAGGCTGAGCAGGAAGAGGCTGTGAGGTTGATTCAACTGATGGAGGAGATGGGGCCATTTCCTGAGGAGGTAGGGTAGGGGTGGGTGTCAGAAGTGGCAAAATGGGCTCAACAGAGGGTGCAGGAACTGGCGTGGCTACAGGTGCTTCGGGTTCAGGTGAGTGTGAAGGAGCGCTTCCATTTGGGTAACAATGAGGACTGAGAACCCCTGGACACTCCCTCATCCGGTTAATGACTCTGTCCGACAGCTGTCAAAATAAAACAGGATGCTGGGTATCATAAAAGATACTTCTTAAGAAAGGATCAGTAAATACATGAAAACACGACCACAGCATCCACAAACATCCTCTCTATCCCTACCCCACCTACCAAAGGCCAGTAAGCCTTGAATTTTGCATGGTGATATAGCACCTCTTCAGGTAATAGTAAATAGATGCTTATGTTGGATCTCTGCTCTAATTACAAAGCGTACGCCTCTCTAAAGTGAAAATATGAATTTATTATCTGTGTCAGTTGCTGGCCACCATCATTCTTCTCAAAGTTTGGGTTGCGGCCCGATGTTGGGCCACAGAAGACTGAATTATAAAAGAAAATATGCAGCATGTTGTGTCTGAATTTACTGACTTCAGTATATGAGGGTGATTCATTTTAAAGTGACGTCATAACCACAGAATGCTAAGGCTGTATATTGCATTTTTTAAAATTTACGTTTATTTATTTATTTGCAAACGATGTATTTATATCATGGCGAAAAGTGTTCTAGACACATTGTAGACGAGATCCAGGCTTGTTTGTTTTTTAAATGCGCAACTCCCACTTGTCGCCGATAGAAGTCAATGGAGGTCACAGATTACTCAATGCTTCTCAATGCATCTTCAACTGTACGATGCTGTGCAGTTTGAAGGCTGGTCTTTTGCTAGATTGGTAAGAAAAAAAAGGTTGCTTCAGTTTTCCCATAGAAAAAATATATTGTTAAAGTAGAGAAGAGTGTTTCCTTGTAAATGTGACTCATTCTGTGTGTTCCAGGCTGCCATGTTCTATATTTAACCAGCTAACCCCCAAACACATGCCTACTCTTTTCACAACACGCCCCACGCAGAGACTCGATGTAGAGACGGTGTGTAAACAAACGGAAGAGCAAGATGACGGGATTAAAATTCAACTCCTCGCCGATTGGACGATGCAATTAATTATTGGATTGCAATAATGATGCCTAATATTTCTGCGCTTTGCAATGCCGGCGGTGCCACTGTTTATTCTCATCAGATGGTGCAGTTTTGTAGTTATAATGTGTAATGCAGCTGCATTTATTCATTGCAGGAATCGTTTTATCTATTTCTTCTGCTGCAGGAGTTTGTTTGTTGTAAAGTTTCCCAATGCACTCACCCGAATGCCCTTCAGAAAACTAACTCCGCCGCCTTCTCCATCATCTTCATAACTGAGGTGGCTTGGGCTGTTACCACCCATTCTTACCCGCAGATAGGCTTTGACTTTTTAATGACGGGATTACACGGTTTTGTATAATATTTACTGCACAACGTGGGTCTTCGCAGGCGTAATCCCAAACACAGCAGCAGGAATCTGCCCTTCCCACCTCAGAGATGTGAAACGACAGCAGCTGCCATTGGATGAGAGTAAATGGGTTTGAACAACACACTTTTCGATTGGCTGTCTGGCTTCAAGTAAAACCTGAGGTAAATGAACATCGTGTTCCCACAACGAAAAAAAAAAGAAAAGAAAGGATGTTCTCTTCCCATCCCTGTTTGTGACACTTTAATCACTTTTCCCATGAGATACTCAGCCTGGACCTGATGTCTAGATAAGATTACGAAAATCTACATTTTGTCACTTTTTTTTATTTCGGTTGGCAAGGATGGGTGGAATAATTTACTACAGTACAGCATGTTTTCTGTTGATAAATATTGGTCCAGACCACCTGAGACAGACAAACTTGACAATGACACGTGAGAAAGCCCCAACACCCTGCGCCAATGAAATAAATCTACATGAAATTATTTAAACCCTGTCTTCAAGATTTCCAGTAAATATGATAACCTGCTACACTCATTCACGGTGTTCAGTGCGTGGCTGCTAAAATGAATGTTAATAGAGAGCGTATCACAAAGTACTCTCACATTTAGAAAATTATCTAATAAATATTTACTCAATAAAACAAAAACTGACATTGTACACTGTTTGCTGGTTTTGCAGTTGTGGAGTGCTGGTGAGGTATTTCTAGTGATGTAGTTTTCGCAGCCTTCGGGAGGGGGAATCATTTACTTACAATCCACATTGCAAATCAAGTATGAAAACAAAATGTTAAACATTACTCATAGAAAACAGCCATCTAAAATAATACTGGGTCTGCTGCAGCTGCAGGGTAAGAGAGACAAAAACAAAAACAATCTTGGCTTTACAGCTGCAGCCTGGAGGTTCGTGACCGACGCTCCACACAGAGGCTCCTTCTAGTCCTCTTTTTAGACCAGTCCTTTGCTGATGTCACTGTGCCTTCTTCTCCTTAACGTCCGGCCCACGCAGGGCCGTCTGCACGCTGCTCCACACCTCCGTGTAGAGCAGGGTGCCCAGGAAGACCACAGCTGTGCCTACCCAGTGCCATGGTGTAAAAGGGTTTTGGAAATAAATGATGGAGATGATGAGGCTGAGGAACTTTCTCAGGGTCACCACCAAAGTGACAGTCAGCGAGGCACACTCTGTGGTCAGGATGAAGACACCGCGGATGCACACATACCTGAGAAAGCTGGTTAAAGTCAACAACAGGACCGCAGCAAAATGGAAAGACAATCTTAGAGAAATACTTAAGACTGGTTCTTTCTCCATGTGAGGCTGTTTGTTTCAGTTTCTGTGTGAGTGGAGAAAGGGAATGGCATCAGTAGAAAAAAAATGACAATGGGAGTAATGATTTCCATTTTAGACACTGATGCTCAACCTATAGAGAACAAAAAAAAGACTGTCATCTTTTTCATGTTTGCTTTGGCAGACTGTTGACAGCATGTGTGCTGGACTGTAGGTGCATTTGCAGCAATATACATTGCTAATACCATGGTTGCTCTAGCAGAAAAGAAAAGGTATTCGTTGCAGTCCCAAATCTGTCTTATGTGTAAATTGTGAATACAAATATCCATTTTGATTAAGACAAGAGTTATGTATCATATGACTGAATGGACACGGTAGCCAGGATGAGCTATGACAACAGGAAGGACCATAGAATGCAAAGGTCAAAGCCGCTGCAACCTGACAGTTGGAGCAGAATATATCTAAATTCCTACAACATGACATTTATATATAATTGAGAGGTGCTACAGTGGTAAATATAAAACAGGAGCCAGTAAGAGTTTTGTTGTTAGGATACTGTGTGATGACGTTCATCAGCAGGTAGACCCACATTACTGGCATGGTCAGGCCAATCACAGGCACTGCTACAGGAGCTGCAAGAGAAGACATTTATTTACATTCCAACTCTGAACTCTAGAAGAATGCAACTCTGAAGTTTGGCCACCACAGCTACACTTACAATTTTTGCAGTCATGCATTACATGCGTCTCTCTATGGATCATTCGACTGTAAAGTCAGTTCATGTGTTGGAGGGTTCAAGTTCAACACTTTATTTTTGCCATCCCTTAATGCCTGCTTTTCTGTCTTTCCTGGTAATATGTACAAAAAAAAGCATATACTGGAAAGCATCAGGATGTTACAGCCAATGCTTTCTTTCCTTCTTTCATTCACTGTACTCTTGTACGCCTACTCAGGCTAACATGGGTGCTGGAGCCCGTCCCAGCATGCACTGGAGAAAGAGAGGGAAACGCACTAATTACTGAGCCACCATGTTGCCCTGTGCAGTGATATACACTGTATTTCTTCGTAACACATTAGGTAATGCATTAAAATACAACATTTAACTTACTGCTCTGGTTGAAGTACACACAGTGGTTGTAGATGTCTGTGGACAGAAGCAGGAAGCCAGGCAGAGGCAGACAGTGCTGTGAAAGAGACAGAAGAGCTTTCAACAAGAGACCAGCACCATTTAAATCACATAAAAGCAATGTATTACAACGTATTATCTTTCAGGTGAGAACTGCATGCTGGAGCAAAGAGATGACTCACATTGTAGAAGAGCGCTTCCTTGGAGTGTTTACCGTACTGCTTGTACAGTGTCTCCTGAAAAATGCCCATTCTTGCAGACATTAGTAGAGCAAAGGTCAACATGGCAATACCTGAAAGGGAACCAAAATGTATTTATGATAATGCACTGGAGCAAAGCTGATAATGAAGACAAGTGTTGGGAAATATATGAAGTCATTACAACACTATGCTGTTGTATTTATATCTCTGTTACAAACATGTCAGGATATCTCTGTGCTCTGGGTTTTCTCTATTTCTGACTTTGTGCTTTCTCATGTTTCCATGTGGAGGCTGTGATAAACCCTCTCTCCCTATATCTCTCTGGTAAAGGCGCTCATAATAAGAGGTGCCTCCAAATGCAGAGTCAAATTGTGGATCAGTCAGGAACAAAGACTATGCAAACAATGTGATAAAGTAAACACTGACTAATAGCACTTAGAGCTCACCTATAAGCCAGCGCAAGAAGGCATAGAAACCTTGCTCCTCTGAGCCTTCGTTTGACAAGTTCTGCAGAAACAAATAACAAATAAAACACAAATAAAAATAAAATAAAAAAAGTTTGCAATGGTTATTTAGCTGGAGATCATGTTACACAATATCATCAGTAGAGGACTCACCACTTCTTTGGCAGACATGATGGTGCATATGAAGATGCCAACAGAAACTAATACGATTGACATGTATTTACTTGCTGAATACCTGCAGCGAGAGAAGAGCAAATAACATCAATCTAAGAGTTAGCCTTTATGCTATCAAATGCTACAATGCAGTTACATTAATTGGATTTATTTAGGAGAGGCTGAGGAAAAAGGTGTTTCATTAAATCAGGAGATTGTAAGTTTTCAAGTCAGCAGAGGCAAGATTACCTTTTCTTCAGAATGATTATACCCAGGATCATGTTAGCGATTAGCGATCCCTGCAAAGACAGGTACACAAGGCAGCAGTCAGCCAGGGAGATTAGGGGGTCTGAGGTGGCGGGACATACTGAGAGCTCAAAGGCAGATGGATAACAGTACTTACAGATCTGAAGATCATGTGCAGCGGCATGGCAATATTGAAGTTGAGGGCATAGTTGTTAATCACACTGACTGTGAAGAACATGGTCACCATGATCACATAGTTGCTGGAAAACAGAGACAGAAAAAGTGGAGTTTAGTGGCAGCTGTCCAGCTCTTCCACAGCAGGAAGCTCACACCCCATGATCAGTGACCTCGCTTACCTTATAGGGATTGTTGGTTTCTTCCTCCCAAAGTTTGCCTCGAAGATGAATCCCTCCAGTGCAATGAATGCAAACTGAGCGAAAGTGACAATGTTGCCACATCCTGGAAAGTCTCTGAGAAACATAACAGCAGATAAAGCTACTGATTAATTACTTAAACAGACACACACAGGGTCAACATTAGCTCTGAGGGGGAAAAAACATATTGATTCAGTTACAAATCGCAATTTTGTTTTGTTTGATGATTTTTATGTCACCATGCTGACCCTAAATCGATACTTTCTCCTAATTTAAGACATATTTTTTTTTACTCTAGGATGGAAATTGTGGGAAAAAGTATTTCATTACAGGAATCAAAGACTGAAAGAAAAAAAACAGCACCTCGCTGACAGTAGAGATTCATGCTGCATCTGTACACTTTAAATCAAAAGTTTGAAAGAATTTTGGCATTAATAATTTAGGAAGTAAAGATGAGTTAGACAAGAGCACTACTGTGTGCAAAGCATGCCACAGAAAAGTCAAGAGTCAAGCACCAAAGTGGCATGGAATCGGAATCATCTGAATCCCTGCTGATTCCCATCTTGGGGTGGGAAAAATTATTTATTTATTTTTATTACTGCATTTATTTAACAATGATATGCGTCATATGAAACCAGACAAACCACAAACCATGCAGTTTACTTTTTAAAATGGGGTACTTGTGCATCCTGGTGCCTAAACAGTCGTTGTAATTGCATAGATTGACTGGAAAGCTGAGACTCTTGTGGATTCAGAGAGCCTGGTTTCATTCATGTGTAATGCTGTTAGCCTTCACAGTAGCTAATTCATTGTAGTGAGACCATTTTTTAAAACTCGCCATCACAATATAAAACTTATTGTGACCTCTAGGATAATCGCGGCTTCATGAAACTTTACATCCACAAACTAGATGATAACTCAAAAAAACAAAAATCGCAGTAAATCGTAATATCGAATTGCAGTAATTAATAAATCGCAATCCATACCGAACCGGCACTCAAGTATCGTGATAGTTTTTAACCGGGAGACATATCGTCCCAATTTACCTCAAGTTACTCTGAACAGTAGCTAACTTACTGTTATTGATTAAAGTCACAAATCGCTGCGGGGTCAACAGAGACATTATATCAGTCTCATGGCTGTTGTAGTCTTTGAGTGAGCAGTGCAGCAGAGAAGACTGACCCCAAAGCATAAATTAAACAGTCCAAACATTTTTAGTTTGGCACTGACCTTACAAGTAGCTCCAGGAACACCACATTGCTGCAG
Source organism: Myripristis jacobus (assembly GCA_900302555.1). Classification (NCBI taxonomy): domain Eukaryota; kingdom Metazoa; phylum Chordata; class Actinopteri; order Holocentriformes; family Holocentridae; genus Myripristis; species Myripristis jacobus. The sequence continues at coordinate 63,821 of OMLB01018803.1, read as the reverse complement.
CAGCCAACAAAAACAAGAAGAACGGCAAACAAGGGACCCATGATTGGAAACAAAACACGACTTAAACGCTTTTCTAGAACTGTGTCACTTCTTGAAGCGATTTCCCGACAAACGCATCCTGGCAAATATCCACACGTATTTCTTCCCCGAGTGCCTTCTGCTCCACACAAACTCCTGGTTTCGGCGAACACGTCTTTTCTGAGGTTACACTCGTCTCTTCCTCATCCGGACTCATGGGCGTTGTAGTTCAAACCGCACCTCGCGCAGGGAAACACACGGCCGCTCAAAATGATTATTTTTCTGTCTCTGTGTTGCTGGCGAGATTTTAAAAACGTTTTTATATCAACATATAATCATAGATATATAATTTAAAAGTCGTAAAAAGACACATATATTAGTTAGCGGCTCAATTACTGCGCAGTTGTGATTTACCGACGGGTTAAGGCGCGCGTGCGCAGGTAGTGGAGTCTGAGAGGCTAAAACACGAAGAGATCTCACTCTGTCTGTATCTCCGGGTACCAGAATCCTCCCCGCGATTCTGCCTTTTCTCCAAAATGCCGTGGATACCAAACCTATGGTTAACAAAACAACAACAACAACAACAACACAACAATACCCCCCCAAAAACAAACAAACAAACAAAAAACAAGGTGAAATATTTGTGTGGGCGTGTAACCACTTGAAGTTTTTCAAATGTAGGCCTACCAAAAGAACTGGGTTACTGCTTACAACTGCGTTTTGTAGCTGATTGTGACGATTAAAAATCAAAAATATTACTTATTTTAGACATTTTGACGGGACATGCTGGAGCGACATGGATGGATTTGTTTGATGTAGTGTAGGATGGGAAATAAAACTCATCACATCAAACATCTGTGCATATGTGGTTGAAATGCCATCAAATTCTCCAAGTGAATCAGAATCAGCGGATGTTAATGGATTGAAACAAACATAGCCATTTTAGATGCAGATTACCTTTTTTCTGATTAGGGGAAATGTTTTGAGATTATTCTTTCAGCATCTGAAAAGCCAGCTAAAGGAAAATAATCCAAGATAGTACAGAGAGGCCTGGGGAGTTTTGTTATCATTTCTTATCTGTCGTGAAATCCAGGCTGCTGAGTGATACATCTTCCAATCGCATGGACGATCTTTGGTAGAGTGCCTGCGTGCATGGTTCCGGAAGACGTGGCGCAAGCCGCTAGCTGCTTTTACCTCCGCCGCTGCTACCATCAATTTACCGCTGAACAGAAATCACCCGGTCTGGAGCCGAGAGGAGTTTGTGTAAACTGGTGAATTCCTGCGCCGCTGCCAAAATGATTTCTCTCACGGACTCGCAAAGTAAGAAACATGTGTGCTTCCCCCTTTGTTTCTTACAGCCATAACGCTGCCGTGTAGCCCAGTTTAGCTCGAATGAATGAGGTTAGTTGTTTGGTGGCGGGCCGGGCGCTGCTTTTATCCCACAGTCATGTTTCAGGAGCACAACAGGCAGCTAATATCTAGTTGGGATATTGTGTTTCATAGGAAGATGTTCAAAGAGCAAACTGATATTTTTTTCCACACACTCCTTGCTCTTGCATACTCTCTTAATGCTGTGATCCGTATTTTTTGTTTGTTTACGTTCCACATAACCCCCATTTGCTGTATTTCTTGTATTCTTATGCTGTTGTGTTCTCTTCAGCTGTATTCAGCTGCCTAATCTCCCCTCAGGGATCATTAACTTTTCATGTGATAACAAGTTTATGACACGCATTGTGCAGCTACATGGCAAGGAAAATCACTCCCTTCTCTTTCTTTCCTCCAATCTGCAGAAATCGGCATGGGGCTGACTGGCTTCGGGGTGTTCTTCCTCTTCTTTGGGATGATGCTGTTTTTTGATAAAGCTCTTCTTGCCATTGGAAATGTGAGTTGATCAACAGTAGGATCTCTTTGTTACGGTGAAACTGTCCCCAAATCTCATCTCAGGGAATTGAAGTCTGTACTTTCACCGTCTTGGATCTTGGCCATGCTGTATCTTGTTCATCTAGAATTGCTGTACCTGTTTCGTGCCCAGTCATGTTGTAAAACTCATAACAGTGTGTGTGTGTGTTTATGTGTGTAGATTCTGTTTGTAGCTGGACTATCCTTCGTCATCGGCCTGGAGCGAACGTTCAGATTCTTCTTCCAGAGACATAAAATAAAAGCCACAAGCTTCTTCCTGGGAGGCGTCTTTGTGGTTCTGGTTGGCTGGCCAATCATTGGAGTTGTCCTGGAGATATATGGTTTCTTCCTCTTATTCAGGTCAGTTCAGGCTGAAAAACAAAAATAAAAAGGCTGTTTTGAGCCTGGTTTATTGTGAGTCTTTGGTCTCACCTTGTTCTCTTCCTTTTAACAGGGGATTCTTCCCCGTGGCAGTAGGTTTCATCAGACGGGTACCAGTGCTGGGGTCCTTGCTCAACTTACCAGGCATCAGTAATGTAAGTATCATGGTATCATGCTGAGCGTCCCTTCAAGTAGTTTTGGTTCCACTTTTCACGACTGCACTTGCATCACTTCAGTGAAAGGGTGAAATATTGTGCCTTCAGTTGCTTGTGTGAACTACAAACCTCAGACTTCAGTGGCATTCAAGTGTTCTGGTCAGAATATCAAGTAACCATAGCAACCCGAAAGCGTCGAACATGGACGGCCTTAGAAAGGCGTCTTTTCATTGCGTTTTATACAACTATAAAGACCAAGTATCTAGAAGTTGCTTCATACTTGAGCAGCAGAATGAGGAGTACAGATACTGTTGCCGAAGTAGAGGGCATTTTGGCTGTCAGTAAATGTCAAAACGAGGAAACTGTGGTATCATTGATATTTCCAAATTTCCCACTTGTAAATTACAACTTTGAAGGGGAGGCTCATGTACAACTAACTTGCAAATATGATTAAGGCAGACAACGCAGTTTCAACTTCCCAACTTGCACTCAAAATAATCTCAATTCTCAAAATAACAGAACTTACAAATGTCTCAGGAGTTCAGGACAACTCGTTTATCCATCACAATCTAGAATTTAACAGCATATTGCTCCATTGTTTATGTTTTCGGATACATTTGACATCAGAACATCAGGTTCAAGGCAGACGTAAGAAAAGCCTTTAATATGAAGTTCAAGTGTCTGATATGCAGTCGAGGGAATGACATTTTACTGTAAAGCATTAAGTCCTCGGCACACGATTATAGGTAATGGGTGCGTAGGAAAAGGCCATGTAGCGTATTAAAAAAAAAAAAATCACACAGTCTTGCACTTGAAAATGTTTAAAGATGTAGAGGGTTTTGGTCAAGTGGCCAGTGTGCAGGAGTTTCTCAACACATAAAAAAAAAAAAAAAAGAGGGAACTTAAA
>OMLB01018803.1:49082-60441 GCA_900302555.1 Myripristis jacobus | reverse complement strand
AAGATGCGGAAGCTAAACCGTCCTGTGGTCTTTCCACCCGGCTCTTGTTTTGGTTGAGCCGCTTGTTTGGAGTCAGAACAGCGTGTCTGTTGTGCTGAACAGTGCTGCGCTGTGCGTCGCTAAGGCTCCTGGGATTTCCCCACTTATGTGACATTACGTGTCTCTGTTCAGTCTTTGTGAGTTTGTGAAGGCTGTCAGTGTCCAGGGTCAATCATCATAGCAGTTTCTCTCCCAACATGGCCGATGGGCCACACAGGTCACTGAGAGTGACAACTAAATTTACACCTACAGTCAACACTGAAGCTATTTAGAGTCACACTGAAATGGGAAAAAAAGACTTGTTAAACTTGTTTAGCTAATTTTCCAGGTCATGACATGTGCATGAAATGATACATACCAAAAAATTGTATATATTTTCTTGTATTTTTCTATCAAATTACCATTACCTTTCCTTCCCGAAAATAATACGTAGTTTTAGGAGGTTCTTCATTGTGTTGCAGAGGGCATACAAAACACTTGCAATCCTCCCCCGTCCCTCCTGTCGTGTAAACTGCGCTTTACTCCTAAATGGATACTCAAATCAGACGTTTTTGAACGATGCTGTTTCACCTGGATGCATTTCACATTAAGGAGGCAAGAAAGACTCACACATTTTCCAGTTTTTCTTGTCTCTTCTCTCCCTCTAAGCCTTAAGAGCGTCTTTGTAATGCATGTGGGCAGCCGACAACTGCATCTCATGTCATGAAACCTGCTCTCCTCGTCTCTTTCAGTTGGTGGACAAAGTCGGCGAGAGCAACAATATGGTATAACAAGAGGCTGTCGCTGTGAAGAGGAGAAATCTCATTATTTATGATAGCTTCTGATAGTGACTTTATTCCCTCCTGGTCATCGTCACCTCATAGCAAAAAGTCAGAACTGTGAATCCAAACAATTTTTGACACAAAGGAAAGACCTGCTCCTTTGGATATTTGCCTGCCATCATCAGATTTCCTTCGTCAAAAGGAAATTGCTTTATATCTGCTTTCAGTTGGATAAAGTCACCAAGGGACTTTAATTTTTAAGGCTGGAAGCAGGCCTCCCTTTTTTGTATCACTGGCACTCTGTCGACTAACACTGGATGTGTTGGGACCAACCACTGGATCATTCGGACGCCTCAGCAGGGGAGTCGGCATCATTTACGTGCCTAAACAGTCACTGAGAGTATTTTCGGGTGTCTCAATGAAGTGTCACTGGACTTTTGTACAGATGTTAAGCAGCCACAGCTACAGTGCTACAGCCGACCAGGACAGACCAAACTGGAGCCGTCGTGGAGAAACACAACAAGCTCCAGATGCATCTGCAGCTCTGATGACGCTGCTCCCACTGCAGCTCTGCTTTATGAGTCATTTTTTTATATTTAATAAATATATTAAGAGGCTTGTCAGAGAGATGGTTTGCTCTGTGTAACTTTTGTAAATGCATACTTGAAATAAAATGGGAGTTGTTTTTTTTTTAAACTTCATGTTGTCTGTCTTGAGATGTAACTTCCAGTGTTTTTAAGAGAGTGTGTCACTTTGCCGGTAAAAAGAGAGGAGACTCTGTCCTCCACCTAATCTGTGATGTTATACTGGCAAAGAGCTGCATTTCAGATGAATTACAAACTAGAAGAGTACACTCAGTAGAGTCCGATCTCCACCAGGCGTATCTCCCCTGCTCCTGTGCTTGGACTTAGGCGAAAAACCAGCTGAGGAGTTACCACTCATTTGTGATATAAAACAGGTTTTTGAATCACCACAACCACGAGAGGTTCTTGATCATACAGTAATACAACTGTGCAAAAAATATTAGGCTGATAGACCCAGTAGTATGCAAGATTAGCTGCAGACAGATACACACACAGACAGACACACACGACCAAATGCAATATAAATAAAGACTGACAATGTTGTGGGGTGCCAAGAGTGTCCTTATCATCAAACTGCTCATTCATTTCTGGGAAGAAAAACTAGTACTGTCCCGTACTACAGCAAGAACATGACTTCATAAAACCCAGTGTTATTTTCCTGATGAATCCCCCAGAGTCTGTTGCAACAAAACGATGCAATATCTCCGGAAACATTTTTAGACTGAAACTGCTGGAGCATCATCTGCAGCTCTCTATGGAGAACACTGTCAACACGTTGATCGACACAAAATACTACAGCTCCTGAAGCGAAGACCAACCCAGGTCCTGCACACACATCACACAGCACATCACATCACAGGCTGTCCATCACGTCGACCTCATTCATAGAAGTTCAGCCGTGTCGTCACTCGGCGAGCCCGTGAAAGCTCATTCATACTGCAGCCGGCTCATGTGCATGGAGGAGTCTTCTGTTTCACTCCTTCATGTGTGTCTGTGTTTGAATCGATGTGACAGTTTTAACAGCACCCCTCCCTCTGACAAAGTGACATATTGCACGTGAAGTGTCTGTCAGCGTCATCATCCTCATCTACGAGGCCATATAATAAGGCGGTTTGCTTTTTATATCTAGCAGCAGCAACGGAGGACGAGGCAACACAAGCATTAAAAGAACAAACTAACAAAACAAAAAACAAACAAACTGCAGCCTGGAGGGAAACTCAAGAAATGAAAGTAAGTAGGTTTTTTATAAGGTCCAGAACTTCAAAATATTTCTATGATAACTTTAATAGAAACATTGATAGAATCAGAATTAATATATAAATGATGCAAACCTCTTTGAGATTTGATTAAATGAAAATAATAAAATGAAAATTTTAAAAAATTAGATAAAAATGTGTTTTCTTATGCTTATCACCATCATCTAACAAAAGTAAATCTGTTATTGCAGAGTTCAACGATGACTCTTTCAGTCATGTTGCTGTTAGTGACATTGGTTTGCCATTCTTGGAGTGCGGCACAAGTGGGTGGAAGTTGTAAAAAAAAATATTTTAAGTTGATGTTTAATCTGGAATGTTTTTAAATGTGACTATCAGATAGTGCCAATGTCTTCTCTGCACCTTTTCAGTGGAGAAACTGGACTCCCCAGGCAGTTTTATACCTGAAAGGAGCACGTAAGAGTCAATCTGTCCTTCTTAGTTTTTGTTTTTTTCTCATCTTACTCAAATCAGCAAATTAAAACTGTGCAGAAGTGACTGATTTGGAGTTGCATTTTGTAAATTAAAAGAAAAAATAATTTAGTGACATAATATAGAGCAGGATGCTGTGATTGTATGAATCTGTTACAGGGGGACACCGCTCAGCACTGGAGCACACTGGCAGGGAGGATTTACGTTTAGGTGAGTGAAATAGGTGAAGCCTCTCTGTCCTCTTATAACCCACATTAGTTTGAAACTGAAAAAAAAAGAAAAAAAAAAACTAAACTAAAAACCCTCACCTGGGGCAGGAAAGTTAGTTTACACTATGAACTGTACACCTTTTTTTTTTAAACATCTATCTATATTTTCCTTGACAAAATAAATGCCTAAATAGGATAAAAATGCTCAAAAAGCTTAAATAGGTTTATAGGTAGATTTATTTGGAAATATGCTTATATCTCTTTAGGATCAGGTCGTAATACTCCATGCATACACTTTGCTGTACTTCTTATCAGTTTTATATGTCACTACATGTTTTATTGTGTCCAAGTATTATTATTACTGTTATTTTCCTCTTGGCAGTGACACACAGTCAGAGCAGCGATGGACTGGGAATGTCTTTGGCTGCATCTCTTCTTCTGGAGCTTCTGCGGCAACTTGTAGAAGAAGGTAATGCACTTATCTAATACTTTAACAGATTTTTTTCTCCCCCTATATCTTTAATTATTATTATTCTGTAAAGCACTTTCAACTGCCTTTGCATGAAATATGCTATGTAAAACCATGCCTTGCCTCTATCCATCTGCTTCTTTTCTTCAGGCAGAGACAACGCTGATCATCAGCATCACCAAGAAAAACACGTGTTGAATCTCAAGTATTTGTAATAATGTGCCTGTATTTTTCAGCCCATGTATATATTATTCCCAGAGGTGACTTACACAGTGGTTTATGCTTGTTACAAATAATAAATGAAATAAATTAAAATCCAATTTTAAATTTATTGCTGGATTTCCTTGATTTAAATCTTTTGGCTGCCCTGATCCGTAAGTTGATGTGCAGTTTTTTAGTGAATGGAAGGAACGGGAAAAAAAACAAAAAAAACATGCATGCTGGCCCCGGGCGAAAAGTAACTCATTCACACCACAGCATAATTAACACCATGCTGAACACCATTCAGTCATACATCAACACCGAGTCCACACTTGGCTCACTGGGAGAAGTGGCCTCATCACCCTGATCAGGAGTGGCAGCACCTACCAATCATGTTTGTGTCAAACTGAGGTCACCAGCTGGGGCAGGGTGCACCCTTTTAAACTAATCTGCTTTAGTGTAGTTTTTTTTTTTTTTTAAATCTACCTTTTTATTTGCAGAATAGGCTTTATCCACCTGTTTTAGAATAGCAAACTTATGAGGTAAATAAGTATGCATAGTATATATTTGATATAGATTATGAGAGGATAAGTGCTAAGAAGTTCCTCTATGAAAATACAATTAATTACAAAATACAATACAACTAATACAACTAATTTTGGTGCCTGTTTTCCTCATGATCAACACTCACACAGTATTTCACTCACCTATTTATATTACTGATCTCCAGGAAAACACAAGAATGTCAAGTACATCTCACCCACTTTTGTTCCCCATATAAAATATATTTGCATTTGGATTTCCATATAAGTCATGTACTATTATATGTTCATATTGTAAAACAAAAATACAGCAAAGGGGCCATTATGAGGGGAATAAACCAGCACAGTGCAAGACAACATTCAGCCCATCCTCTTTTCCAGTCAAAGGACATATCCTACAATATCCTGCCTTCAGAAATAAAAACATTTTCTGATTTTAAAGCTTTGAAATATGTGGGTTTATATGGCATACATATTTTATTTTCCTTTTCCTGTTTCTTGACTGTTGTTTTGAGTCATGGTTGTTCATTTAATGCTTGTAGTGGTTGCTTGTCTATGTGTGTTTAATTGCCAGTCTCTATGCCTGTATTTAAGTGCTGTATTATGAGTTTTATTTCTCAAAAGCTTAACCAGGAACAAGGTCAGCAAATTAGCCACGACTACAATCCTGTACACATGTAACCCAATATAATGCCCAAGCATGGGTAGCACTATTTGTCAAATAAATAAATAAATAAATAAAATACAAATCAAACAAACATAAATGAAATGTGTTAGAATATGTCACATTGTCACATATGGATATATTTGTGTAACATAAGTTACAAATACATGGAAGTCACCAGCCATCAGTCATAAACTGTACGTATGTTGAGCAAATATGGGTGCACATGTATGACCATATATATATATATATTGTTTTCATAAATGTACATATACATCACCATATCTAGAGGGGGTATACTTTGGTTCATTTGGTTCATATATGACTATATGAAACATATATAGCACAATTTCTCTGGTAAGTTTACAATATGTTTATAAGCTGTCTGTATGGTTAAAAACACAAAAGCCAGTCACTCTAGCTTAACTTAACAAATCCTTTCATTCATTAAATAATGCCGGATAAGTAAACACATGCACTCCCCATTCAAGCACCAACAAACTTGCTTTATTACACATCAAAGCAACATGAGTGACACGTCGTCCTGTGCTGCCGCACAGTCAAGGACAGAGGAGTGAATCGTTTGATCTCACTCTGATGACTTCACATTTTGTCTCCTCGCCAGCAAGCAGCCGTGTGACTCCTAGCTAAAAATCCAGTGTGCCTGTGAATCTACAGCAGTGTGAAGGTGTGTTAAAGTGGGTGAAGTGGTAGCTGTCTGGTATTTGGTGACTGCAGAGTAATAGGTGATGGGCTGCAGGAAGGGGCAGCCATGTCGCCCCCTGCTGTTAAGTTAGACGTCCTTCAGGTCCCTCTGGATGTCCCACAGTGTGCTGGCACTGCCCTGCAGCTGGGCCACCTCGGACTCTGTCAGGGTCATGTTGACCACGCTGGCCACGCCCGCATTGTTCAGCACGCAGGGCAGACTGAGGTACACCTCCTCACCGATCCCGTACATGCCCTGCAAATCAAAACGAAGCTCGTTGTCGAACATCTGGAGGCACGTATGGAAAGAGATCTGTGCCATCAGAGACCAGATTTCAGTTGTATGAGTTTGAATTTATCACACTCAGACTAGGTTTTACACATCCGCAATGTTAACATTACAATAAAAGATTAGTAACATCAGGTAAGTGATAACACAAAAGATAATACAAAATAAAGATAAGATTAATTAAAAATAAAGACAAAAAATACACATTAAAAAGTTATAGCCTGGTTAAAAATATAGAATAATTGAGTTATAAAATTCAGATACTGTAAGTTAAGACTTCAAAATGGAGATGTACATATTTAATTTAGTAAACAAAAGAAAAGAACTGTTTAACAGACAAAATCAAGATTTCAAGATTTAATTTTTACTTTTAAATATAACACTTCAGTTTCTCCATGCAGAAAACATTAAGTCTTCAGTCTTTTGTGTTCAGAGGCTTTTGTCAAGTGGCTGAATCTAAATTACGGAGACTGGATTTGAAATCAAACTTAAAATCTGGAGCCAGCAGTCACACTGACATTCATGGTGGCGTGGTGTGATGATGTATGCACAGACTGGACGAGTGAGTTTCAGTCTTTGCGTGTGTAAAATGGCCTTGAGAGTGAGTGTGTTTTGGCAGGAGCCCTCACCTTCACCATGGTGGAGACGGGGTGGATTCTGTTCATGTTCTTGATGAGGCTCTCTGTCAGGTCGGCTACACTGAGTCCAATGGCCCAGTTGGTGTAGCCCTTCAGTCTGATCACCTCATAGGCACTGAAACACACACGCACAAACACACTTTCAGGCATTGCGTTGGAAAATTATTTCATTTTGACCTGTGGATTATGGACTGTTTAAAGGTGCACTGTGCAAAACTGAGAGGGTCGTTTGGACTCCAATGTCAAAAAACATACAATTAGCATGTAAGTTGATCTGTAAGGGTTATTTTTGACTTTGATAGAGCTAGGCTAATGACTCCCACAGACTTCAGGTCTTCGTGCTAAACTAACCCAAAATGCTACCCACAGGAACTGAACCACTGGACGTACAGAGGTGAAGTGTAGTATTGCCTGTAAGTAAACAGACATACAGCTGCACACTGGCTTACCTCTCCACCACCATCTTATGTGTTTCCTTCCAGTTTTCACTGTCGTCATCAGTGCCGATGTCCGGGTTTAATGTCTGCAGGTTGACTCCGGCTACATTAGTACCACTCCACACAGGCACTAAAACACACATTAACATCATCCATCAACCATCACCTTCTTTAAACCTCACACATTGCACAATTTCAGCCTTTTCAGTCACTCTTGGGTAGCATAGTAACACTCAAGAGATGAAGTCATGTCTGTTCAGCAGCATTTCTGCTCTCCGTGTGGAAGGGATTCAGTGTCTTGCTGAGTGACACTTCAACAGGGAGGATGCGGTTGAAGGACAAGCTCCCTGATGACTATTTTACACAGTTATACACACACACCACTGGTGTCTCCATGTTCTCCCAGGATCCAGCCGTTGAAGCTGCTGGGATGGATGCCCAGTTTGTCAGCGATCAGGAAGCGGAAGCGGGCGGAGTCCAGGTTGGTGCCGCTGCCGATGACACGGTGCATGGGAAGGCCGCTCAGTTTCCAGGTCACATAAGTCAGCACATCAACTGTTGAGGGGGAACAGAGGTCAAATCTGTATGAACAGTGTGTGTCTGTGCATGGACAGAGTGCCAGTGTGTGTTTAACAGTACCTGGGTTGGAAACCACAATGATGATGCAGTTGGGGCTGTACTTGACGATCTGGGGGACGATGTGCTTGAAGATGTTGACGTTTCTCTGTACCAGGTTCAGCCGGCTCTCCCCCTCCTGCTGACGGACTCCAGCTGTCACCACCACGATGCGGGAGTTGGCTGTAACAGAGTAGTCTGAGGCGGAGAAAAGAGGAGTTGATTGATCTGAGTGGTTGACCAAGCAGTAGATACAGATGGAGAGGGAGAGCTAAGCTGAGAAAAACACACACTCGGTCATGCTTGCACATTCCCATCCAAACCTTTAGATGATCAGAGACTCAAATTTGAGCATTTCCTTTTGTGTTTGTATTACAAGAGCTGTGACTTAAGCTATAAGCAAAAAATCCACATTGTAGCAGGTCGTTCAGTCTCATTTTCAGTCATAAATTATCGTTTTTCTTAAACCAAGTGAAAAAAATCTGCCAGTGGGACGAGATAATCTCCATTGTTGACAATCCTAATTAGCTTGTTCTTGGTTTTGTTTGAATCAAGTGTCAGTCATTTCCTTGACAGTAGTGATCTTATCTGCCTTATTATGCTGTGTTTCAACATCTAAATACTTATTCCTACAAGGCTTTGAACAAATAAAAATACACTGGAAACGAGTGGGCTATCTCATTCCATCCCACAGGCAGATGTTTTTAAGAAAAAAGACAAGATTTTACAGATCTCACAGATTTAGATCTTACAGTCGAGTCAGAGTTATAAACGTGCCTTTGTCTGCGACTATCTTGGGGGTTTTGAAGAAGAGGCTGCCGTGCTGCAGGTCCATCATTTCTCCTTTAAGCTTGTCCTCCATCACGTCCACCAGGGCCAACTCATCAACCAATTCCTGCATACACACCAGGAGAGTTCATATGTCATCCTGGACAGAACTGCTTTGCTTAATTAATTCAACAATGAGGCTATTTCTGCAATGAGCGAACATTTCGAAAGACTATCGAGCAGTGGTTTGCTACTGGGGATGTCTCATCTTGGGATCAATCATCTAATTCTACTACTACTACTGCAACTACTGCTGCCACCCGGTTTCACTGTGAATGACATGAACCCAGATTGAACTGCTATAATTTAAGTTCTTCCCCCTTTTGGTTGCAATTAATATGCTCCTGACATTGTCACAGACCTGCAACAAGGACAGTCGGTCTGTCAGACAGCAAGAGATCAGTAATCCGGTGTCAGTCTAGCAGACTAGATCCTGGGTATTACCTCTCCTGTGAAACCAGGAAGCAGGAAGGTAATCTAAGCAGGGGCAACAAAACTGGGGATCTCACCCTGAGCAGGATGCTGACTGCACAGGCCATGCCGACCTGGCCCACACCCACGACTGTCACTTTATTCCTGGGGGGCTCCTTGGGCCCGCTGAACATTGGAGTGATCAACTTCTGCAGAATTGAGGCCATTTTCAGTGCTGGAGAGTGAAAAGAGGAAGAGGATAAGGGAGGGAGGGAGAGAGAGAGGAGAATACCTGGTCAGGCAGAATATCAGTCTCCGACAAATGACCAGCAACTTGCACACACAGTCAGGACAGACAGTGCTACATTCAGCTGGGATGGCTGAATAGTAAAAAAAACAGGTCATAAATACTGCATTAAGAATGTAGCCTCTGACAGTCACTCAGAGTGTGGAGGGATTACAAACTCTGACATTTAATTCATTAGCAGAGTGACTTCTGTCTGACATCCAAATCCATTATTTACACAGAAAAACAGTGAATCAGCCAGATCTGCCTCTGCAGAGTTCACCCTGAAAAGGCACTCGGCCACACACAAAAACAGCAACAGAATACTTGCATTGTTTGGCGATGCTCCGAGCGGCGAGATATAAATACCACCATGTAATCAGCATGGCAATCTGAAACAATGCCTAAGGTGTGCTTCCACAGAGTTCAGTACCCCCCTGCATCCACAGCAGCACCTCCCAGACTTGCTGTTGTCGAGGCAGGTATCCAGTCAGCTGCAGTGGCAGCACAGTGCACATGTGACTCAGCCCCAGACTGAGGAGCTGTATGCACACAGCGCTGCTCCTCTTCCTCCTCCCCCAAATGGAGGATGGGAAGCTCTAATCGGATGCCCAACTTGACTGTCTGCCTGCAGACTGTTAAAGGAGTTACTGTAATCCTTTAACACTGCCTCCATCTGCCCCCAGATGAATATTAACCTTGTGCCCAATGGGGTGTTATGAGAAAAATAAATTGAAATGACTGCCATTATATTTGTAAAGTTTAGAATGTATAAGTTACTGTTCAATGATTTGCAATTCTCTGTTTGATTTATGAGAATGTAATGCATGTTATAACAATATTGTCAACATTAAACACAAACAGGCAGGAATAAAGCATGAATTATATATGATCCTATACTCAATTCATTCAAAATTCAAAATATATCAAACATTTGGACATTGTTTTTATACCGCAGTGCATAATGCATGTAGCATTGCATTACCTCTCCTGCTGTCCTCTGTGCAGGGGATTTATGGGCTACTTGAAAGGGACAGTGCTGCACTGAATGCTAACTAGATTACATAGTATGTAGGCTAGTCGAGGCATTGTGAGGCGCTTTACAAGATTACAAGTCCTGGTGTTTTGAAATCCAAACCTGAAACAAATCGTGTTTCTGTGAAACAAAAATATTTGCAATAAGTAGCCGTGTCTTTTGGACTGCATCAGTCCTGCAGGGACACTGAAGAGAAGTTCCCTGTAATAATGTTTGGGAAACTGTCCATTCATTAGACCGGGGTGAAGCTGGATTATCCAGAGAAAGCAACCTGCTCCATGCATGTGGCTAAAGACATGAGCGATTAATGCGATGACTTAGCCTGCAAGGTCGCAGGAGGTATTGATTGTTTTCATGACGCTTAATATCGCATTTATGAGCACACACGGCTTCATGCATAACCCAGCAGTTTAAATAAAGTCCAGCAGCCTGTGTCCCCCTTCTCTCTGCAGTCGTTACAGATGACACCCTGCAACGGCACCAAACGGCTGTGGCCAGCAAAGATAAGTCATCACTGAACTTGAGCGCAGGCCATCTTCACTGAGACGTCTCATATTTAATAATCACCGTGTTGCATGAATAATATATGGCTGAGGATAACCAGTGTGCATGGTGATGGCAGGATTTTAATTCCGGTGGGCTCTTTTATTGATGACACTTAAGTGTCTTAACTCTGTAATCTCGCAAAGCTTTATTTAAGTGTGCAGTAACTCATCTGCAAAAGTCGACTGCAATATGACTAATCCAGCGCACATCCAGGAAACCTTTCGCCTATAAATAAACATTTTTGATCATTATTTGTTCATTTCATTTGTTTTTTTTTTAAACCTTTATCTCAATACTTATTTTGAGAGCCCTCAAAAAAGTCCCAGACATGACATGTGACAAAAAATACAGATATATTTGAATAGCTGTTGGTCTTCATTACCTACTTGTTCTTCGTTCCCCTAATAATAAAAA
>OMLB01018803.1:22728-40568 GCA_900302555.1 Myripristis jacobus | reverse complement strand
GGTGCGGACGCTTCGTGTCAGCTTTGACTCGTCCAACCAGTACTCACTTGGCTGGAGTGGTCGACCAGCCGCCCCTCGGATTGGCCGTCGGCAGGTTGCGCTGTGGACAGAAAAACGGAATATGAATAAAATAAATAAATTAATTAATTAATTAAAAAACCCCTCAACTTTTACTGTTAGGTTTATCTAAATTATGTTAATGATGCTAAGATGTAAGGTGTTGCAAAAACCCAAATATGTATCTACATGCTGCTCTGATGTTCGAGACTTGTGACAAAACATTTTTTGTTTGTGTTTTTGTGTTGTTTTCTAACTATTCTATTCCACTGATTCAATTTGGACACTTACAGTTTAAAAACAAAATTAAAAGGAGTATTCAACTATAAAACACATTAACACTACATGAACACAAATATGCCCATTTTACCATGTGGCTATAGTGCAGAGGCAGAATCTAAGAAACTACAGGGGGCAGTGTCTTACTTTTAATTATTTTTTTAGTCTTATTAAAAGACAAATGAAAAAAGGTAAAATGTGCACTAACATTAGCACTAACCTTAAAAATGCTCCATCTGATCTGAAAGCACTCATGTTCAGTACATGACACATGGGCAAAAATCAAACAATCAAAAAACAAACAAAAAAACAACAAAAACAAAGATAGAAAAGCTATGTTTTAGTGTTACCTGATGCCTGTCGGTGTGCTAATTTCATTTGCGAGGATATCTTCAACAACACTCTCACTGGTCTTCTTGGGGGTCTGGTCACCACTAGCAAGCTTTTCCTCCACCACCTATCAACGAGTTGCCAAAAAAAGTTAAGATACTGTGCCTTCGTGCAGAGAAGTTCACACAGGCTGGCTCTGGATCGCTGGGTTTAGGGTAGAATGTGTCTCACCTTGGCTTGTCGTCTGCTGCTGGTCCTAACAGTGACAGGAGTTTTCCCTCTGCTCCGCACAGGCTTCTCCACGACAGGAACCGGCTCTGGTTCAGGAGCAGCAATCTCCTCTGACAAACAGAGTGGCAGCGCAAACATAAGAGTGAAAAACAATGGTTTGAGTAGATTTTTTATGTTACTTATGGCACTGTTTTCAAGCACTTGACTGGGTCTCCAAGATGTGTTACATCAAGAAGTGCTGCCAAAGCCAGTTATTGCTGCACTGACAATGGTGCAGAGAGAAATTCTTTGCCATGTTGACATATTCGGGATTACAGGGTTCTGTAACTCCAGCAAAATTTCAAATAATGCTCACCATCTTCCTTGTCACTGTACTGGTCAGAGTTTGTGTTGCCATTCTGGTTGGTGTCTGCCTTGGTCAGAGCTGTGACCTCTGTGGTAGCTTCCGGCTCAGTGGGAGTTTCAGCAGGAGTCTGGTCCAAAAGCTTCTGCAGCTTCTTCTCATACAACTTACGGGTAGTGGCTGAATGGAGGTGGACACAGCGGTGAGAAAAGAGTAGATAAAATACTGATTTTCAAACATCCATCATCCATCACACTACTAAGTGGCAGCTAAATTTATGTTAAGCACTAGTTGTAGAAATGATGACCAACAAATTACTGTATACATATACTTGTTAGGGCTGGAAAGCACACATTTCAAGACTTTCTCAAAGTTTTTTGTGTACAAGTCGTTTTTGCCTTACCCACAATGGGTCCTGAATCCACACCATGCTTTGCCAACTGTTGTTTTAAATCTTCATCAGTGAGATCTGTCACTTCTACTTCTTCTGTGCGAGGCTTGTCGGTCTTTCTGGTAGCTTTCTGCAAAGGGATTATGTGAATCATTAGAGCAACTGCTTGAACAAACCATTCATAAATAGAGCTACTGTACATTTATCAATCCATACAAACGGTAAGAAACATCTATTCGCGCCCATCACTGGTAGCATATCAGACCATATGGCCGATGTAAATACATTTTGGTAACTAAAAATGAACTTACTCTCCCGGAGCGACTTTTGTTGGAGATCACGGGGGCGGGCAAGTCTTCGTCGCTGGAAAATGTGTCCGGAGGTGGACTTTTCTTGTTGTTAAGAATGGTCAAGTTTTTCAGATACAGCTGGACGTACACTTCCTTTTTATGTTCTCCGCTGGGAAGTGGCACATTGTTCGCCGTGAGCTCGTTTTTGAGCTTATCTTTCGTGAGTACCGACGGATCTTCGAGGAATTCTGCCATGTTTGTTGGACTAAAATAGCTTGTATTTATTATTTTTATTTTATTTTATTTTTTTGGCTTGAAGCTAACGGATATTAGCAAGTTGGCTCACCGGCTACAAACAACAACACCGAGAACGTGACTGAATAGCGCTGTTGTCAAGCGAGACTGGCGCCTACTCGCTGGCAACTCAGCTAGCAGGACAGAAAAATATATCAACAAAATAAATGTCCCGTTTTGTCTCTTAGCCCTGCCGCTTGGATATTTCCAGGTGTGTTTTTTCGAAATAAGATTCGCGAGCACACTGCGAATGAAAACAATGCAGTTTTTACAAAATAACAAGCTACCAAAATGATTGAATTAGCTTTAGCTTCAAACCGGTCCACTTGCCACTGTCTGTCCGCGGTCGCATCAGGGCCAAACAACAACCAGGCACGCTATTGGCCCAAAGACTCCAACAAACTCAAATCTGATTGGTCTGCTATGAATGGCACACTCGCTGGCAGCCGCCACAAAGAAACCGCAGGCTGAGATGCAGCTTTGCATGAATCCTGGCACGATTGTTTTCGTCTTAAAAAGAGCTGCAAGATTATGATAACTTTTATTGGTAAACGAGTGTCAAGTTAAATAACCAGAACGAGCCACACCAAATGATCAGAGAACCATTACTACTGCATCCTAATAAAATAATTACAAGCGCTTATACGGCAGGTGTTGACGTAGCCAATAGCATGTTATACGTACGATTTTTGCCCCATCTGTAGATCATGCATGTTAATTGCTTCTAATTAGCGACAGTCCTGACATCCAGACAGCTGAAATGGGCTTGCAAATTACATAATGTGACAGAGAGCGTTATCCTATTCAGGTGAAGTCTGTTTCTGCGGCGCAAGAGGGCAGCATCAACCACTTCATTAAGAGAGAAACCACAGGGAGGCTTATTAGAGGTTTATTTCATGGTGTAAGAACAAGGACAAAAGGTGGTACAACTGTAACATGCTTCCTATTCAAGCCTATAGGCATAGCTGTGCAGCAGAAATTCCTCACACACACACACACACCTCCAGAGATGTCAGTCTCTGACCACGCTGTCTGCTGTCTACTCTTGAATCTCTGTTCATGCCAGTCTATAACTCTGCGGTGAGGGCCCTATATGCTGCCTGGAGGACAGTGGTTTGAGGTGGCAGTGTGGCTCCCCCACCTGTCCTTCAGACTTGCCTCTCCAGGGCTTTCTGGGATGCTGCTGTAGAAACCAAGCAATTGATCCCCACCTCAACTCCAAACCACACTATAACAGCACTTGAAGTATAGTTCAGGTTTTCCACGGTGGATTTGCCAATGGAGTGTAAGCGTAAAAATGTTGAGCCCTTGAGAAACACCTCTTAAGCTTTCTTTGTATGTAATTTATACAGAAAATAAGGCACGGGCCAAGAATCATAGAGAGTGCTTCTTTAAGCATAACAGTCATGGCCTCTGAAAAATGATCAAAGCTCACTCTTTAATCGTCAACATTCACATTTTCAGAATGAGTTCATTTAACATGGAATTGCTCTACCTGACAGCTGCAGGCCTACCAGGCAGTATATATCATGCTTTTCTGACAGATATTTGTGAAATTGGTATATTAAAAAAATCAAACAACTTGCAGAAACAGACAAAAAAAAAAAACAAAAAAAACATATGGAAAATATAAAGTGTGTATGAATATACCTGTTGCAGCCTAGTAAAGCACAGGCACTTGAACCAATACACTGCTATCACATAATGAGTAGAAGAGAGGGCACACAGGTCTTGAATGTGCCCAGATTCAGGGATCCAAGTTCTAAAAATGGATTTTTGATCACTTAGAAAAATGTTGAACACAGACTCCTTAGTCCAGTTTATCTTGGATTTTAAGCATTTCTAAATCCCAATTGAGCCGACCACAGGAGCAGCTTAGGAAAAGTCAACTTTTACCACCCAGAGAATGTGTGATCCAATTCCACTGACACAACAAAAGAAATACTTGTGAAATTAATCAAAGTTATGAAATTTCAGCACACCGTATGATCAGAGGCAAACCTTGTCATCTCATGGCCTTACATCTGCTACTTTGCCCAGATTTGCAAACAATCACACAGTCAACTTTTTTTATGTTATTTTGAAAAGTTGACAAAAGGCTTTTTTTTTTTTTTTGCATAAATGGGGCCGCTTTTGCTCTAATGTGATCTTGGCCGAGTCATATCAGTAAAGTGAAACTGAATCTATTATGCAGTTGGTGTGTGCCACTGCTATGCAAAGTTTAAAAAAAAGGACTTGGTCATTTTCCCTGCAGTAATCTATAACAACAATCTCCAATCCTCCAAGGATGTTATTCCTTACTGCCAAACTAATTAAGATCAGGCCCTGCAGTTTCCTGTGCAAAAAGGAGGGTAGGATGCGGGCAGTGGGAGCAGTGCATTTCACAGGACTTGAGATTTGTGTGTCCTGGCCTAGGAACAGCCATCTAGTAGTGCTCACACAGTATATTTTCATCTGTTGACAATCCAAACTGTACTTAAAGGACACACACTTAGTTGTAGACATTTCTTTCAGAAGGAAAAATGAGACTCCCTCTCCGGCCCTCGCTGATGCCCATTTGGCCACCTGCCTGTTAGTATCATAAGAGCTAAGTGCTCCTCCATATATTTGCATTATTATTATGATTTGAGCTTTTGCCGTTTTGTTTGGCCATTGAATACAGAGCCCACTGCTCATGTCCTCACTGAACTTTTTACAAATATTACTGTATGTGAACTTCCATGTAGTGGATGAAAAATTACATTAAATCTCTGCTGAGGCGCCCGTGGGATGCCATGTTGGATCATTTGGAGGAAAAGTTAATGTTGACCATCCATCTCCTCAAAATGTAATACAGTCATATGTAATTGGTATAAAGAATCGGGACAAATTTGATATGTTACAGCCACTGTAGGTGCCTTCACCACACTCGCGGTGACCAGTGCAGATGTACAGCAGGTAAAGGAGCTACAGTGCTGTAGATCCAGTGCTGTATCCACTCCACAGTTCAAGAGATCGTGGACCCTACATGCATAGCTAAGCAAAGCATGTGCCAGCAAGCTACTGTGCGCCAAACACAATCACCAGCCCTGCCCAAAGCGAAATTTATCCACTGTCCCCGAGCACTGCCCTGGCTCTCCAACCATAGGGCCTTCAAGAAGCCCTTGCAACTCGATACTTCAACAATTAAGGGGATTACACTGAGCCAACGAATCCATCCTGAAAAAGTTTGCCTAGTTTACAGACAGTGATGCACTGTGATATAGTATCAGAATTTTCATCTAATTTTCTCTAGGTTCTGGAGGTGGTACGTTGGATATGAGTAGGTGCATGTAATTCACGGTTCGATACCAGATTATCTTGTTTTAAGTGCCTACATGGCTGAACCAAATGGCCAGTGGCTCACGACGAACAGCGAGGGTAACCTCACACAGGTGACTGCCAGACTCTTGAGTTAACAGGAAAGAAATATTTCCGTGCTTAGCTTGGCCGAGGCTCTCAACAGACCTGCCTCTGCTTAGTTTTTCTGTCCGCGTGGCTGAACACTGGTACCTGACCAGTATGGGAAAAGCCAAAGACTTTTCAAAAGCCTCCTGTGATGTGTCGGTTGTGACACCGCCATGCCCCTCAACTGTTTCCTCTCTTTCCCGGATGCCTGTGCTCTGAGCTCACAGCCCCCTCGCTCAAGCAAAATCGCCATTTGGAGGCATGGGCATTAACCGTGCCTAATGAATGAGGAGACAATCAACAGAGACTCACCAGCAGTTACAGGCCCGGTCAGCAAACATGCTAACAGCTCAATGCATTCAACATTTTGCTGCAATTACTGGCAAGGTCAGTTTTGAATTCAGCACAAAAAAGAGCAGAGAGTGGATTTTATCAAATGAGACATGAGACATCCTTGGGGACCTGCTGATGAGACTGAAATTATTGTTTGGTATCATTTAGTATAAAGTTTTTGTTAAGTGGTAATGACTTTTAGCTCTGAAATGTGAAACTAAAGCAGCAAGCACACATTCCCTAAAACCTAGCACTTCCCCTGATATGATCTTATTTATGCAAACCTGAAAACTGAAACTTTTATTTCCATCCATCTGCTGGACTGGGGCACTCTTTGGCTGGAGTTTTATCAGAATATTTTGTCCGTGGCCTCAGACGTGCACCATCTGGAAATGACACTTATCGGCATGTTTACTGTCCTTGATCATGGTGGTCTCGATAGGTCAACTCGTGTAGCAGCTCATAGTTTTGAGTAGTAAAACACCAGGGGCCTATCGATGCTCTGAAGCCTCACAGAGTGGCTCATCCGTGCCAGCGGTAAAGGACAAATGTGCCAAAGTCTGCTGGGTTTGGCTCTTTTCTCGCCCCCTGGCTTCCAGCACCGATGTATCCAGCTGAGGTACAATAATTTGACACCTCTTAAGCAGCAGGACCCTTTAGCGTGACAACCACTGCTTTGTTTTATATTCCTGCCTATTTTGAACGCAATAAAAAATTACAGTCAGCAACATCCAAACTGTGTTTTTATCCACTTTGGACTTTTGCCCCTCCCCACCCCCTTCAATCTCCTTTATCCCTCCCTTTCCTATGTGGGATTTAACGTACACTTTGTGGTAACCTTACGAAGTTATCAGTTTTTTCTATGTTCTCTTACACTGAATAAAGGCTTGTTTCTGTGTGCCTGCTTGTTAAGACTTCAAGGACAGCTCCCTCCATCTGGCATTAAGTATTCCTGGTGCCAGTGTCGGGTTAACTGACACTCCTGCACTTAAATTAATGGCAGCGAACAGTCATCTCCCATGAGGTGCTCACCTTGGAAAAAATCACCCAGCCCCCTCATCCCCAATCATAGTGGTGCTCTTGCCACCCACTGAATGAAACCATGGGCATGAAAAGAGGGATTGTTTCACTATTCAGGCATATATAAGGGCAAATGAAAATATGTAATACGCATGTCCTCGCTTGGATTTGCCCTCCTCCTGAATTCAACAAGATGTTGAGTGGTGGGCAGAGTAAAACATCACACAATTATATAAACACAGATTAACAAAATGTCTTCTTTTAGATGGAAACATGCTATCAGATTACTTGAATAAACTGATCAAAAAAAAGTCTTGATTTTAGTCAAATGTCTGATGTGATCCCATCAAAGGAAGAAGAAAAAGCCTTGGAGAAAAACTGCAGTATTATGTCTTAACATTGATCCTGTAAATTTAGTTTATTCCTGAGATCTGGCCAAACGGTCTCAGTCCCTATCTTGTCTGGCTTACAAGCACTTCCCCAAGATATTTTTTTGATTAGGTGATACGGCACACACACTGATGTGATTGAGGCATGACTACATGATGAAAATTCCCTGCTCTATCTGTAATATTTATAACTGAATGTTACATTCCAACAAGGTGAAATCTGTTTGTATGTTTTTCACTGTATGTTGTGTTTGATTTTGGTTGAGAGCTTTTTCGTGTTTGTCTGTGTCTTTGTGTCCCTAAGTCACTTTTAGCATCAAGGGTCATTCAAAATGTTTTAATTTGTGATCCAAACTATGGGTAAATTAGAGCTTGTGATTAACAAAATGCAAAATGGTCACACCAATACAGCTTTGAGGAAAAGTTTGGACATCAGTAATGATTAAGGTAGCATCACTTGGTCACATAGTAAACCCAGGCCAATCATTTTCATCTGATATCAGACATGATAAAGATGTTGACTGAACTTGAAACAGAAGTTCATAAGTCCTAGAGACTATCTTCCTTCATGTTCACAACTTACACTTCTCTGCAATATATGACAGTTTAAGCATGTGAGCAGCACCAGTTTTAGAGAGAAATTGACATTCATATAATTTGGACATGCACATTATCAACTGCCTTATGAACCGCCACCCTGCTATGCCAATGAAGCCTATGGAATTACTGTAGTGCTCCAATTGGATTTCCCAATGACCCATTTTATTGTTTTACAGCATTCCAGGCACTGGTCGGGAGATAGTATATTTCTAACCAAAAAGAGACTGTAACATAAACATATACTATATTACAGGTGAGTCCAGGGCAAAGAGAAGCACCCCTCAGAGCACGGGAGCGCAGCATCACACACCGTCCTCCTCTGAACCTCCTTCTCAATGGAAACCTAAACAGCTTTTTAAGAATGAAGAGGTTTTTCAATTTGTTGCTAAATATAGCCCGCACCAGTGGGAGGTGGCAGGTTCCAGAGCCATTTTCAACAAAGATGAGCCCCAGGTCCTGCCCAGGGCCCGGCGGGTGGTGACTGCCGGTGGTCCGCCTTTCTCTTATGCACCGGCTCTTAAGTAAACACTGCAATCCTGCGGTCAACTACAGCATGGCAACGAGCGAAAGGACCCACTGTGCAGTTACACACAGCTATGGTGTGTTGTCTCCTCCGCCCTACTCACCCCCTCACCCCCCTCCCCGTCCCAGAGGCCTGGGCAGGGGTCGAGGGCCAGCGACAGACCTTGATGTGTGATCCCAGAACCCTGCTGGGAACTCCTGGTGGGGGCACTGTTGGACTTCAGCTCATGGGCCGCTCAGGTTGACCGTTTCCACGTGGGAACAATGTCTAAATTAAGCACATAATAACGTTTATTGACATTTGGGGAATTCATTGTTTTGCTCCCCAAAGCATCTGTGTCAGACAACACCAGTAAAGTCTTTCAAGATGAAGAATCTCCAACATTAATGAATCATGATCCACTTTCAGATTTATTGAACTGGCCTGTCAATTTTGAGTGTTATCAATCAATTTGATTTTCGGCATGTAGGTATTTATAGATTTATAGATAGATATCTATAAATTTTGATTTGATTAAATCTGGAGTTGGGATCCATGGAGCTTCTTTGAGGTTAAAATGACAGTTGAGATCAATGTAGAATACATTCCAATGCATTTCTGTTATTTATGAAGCTAAAGTTATCAAATGATGAACCATAAATGTAAAAGGGAAAATGATATCAAGTACAGTTTAACTTTAGAGAAATTAAATTAATGGGGACTTTAGGACAATCTTTATATCAGCTAAGGTAATGTGTATGAAGTTGAAAGGATTATCGCGTTAGAGAATTCAGTGGTTTGCCCATGTCCATGTGCATGACAGGCAGAAATGCCAAGTTCAACCAGGAAATATCTGATATTTGAATGTGTTATCAAAGTGGCAGCCATCCCAGGATAATACCCCATCAATCACCAGGATCATATCCAATTAACTGCCAGATTAATCAACTGTCAGGACAACTGACAGCCCCAGTCTTTACCAAAGAGGGAAACAAGGGGCAACAGGTAGGCCTTTATTCATTGAGCTCTGTTCTTGCATTGCTGCCCTACACATGGAGATCATAATTTGGGGGAGTCTCAGTGGCTACCTGTAAGGACCACAGGGGTGGCAAATAGCAGGGCTGTGGCTTTCTGAGCTTCTTAGTGGTGCAAGCAGAAGGATTTACGGTAACTCTCAGACAAGCGTTCACAGCTTGGACTCTTGGCATGGATATGATATTGTCCCTGGCTGAGCATCAAACCCACTGAACTTGAGGTCCAAAAGTACCTACACAAAACCCTAGGATGTTTGAATGATAAATCGCCGACATTTAGTGGCAGAACAAAAAATATTGGCCTTGCTGGGGATATCAATTTTAATTTTAATTCATAGTGAGAATTCATACTGGGTGGCTTGATTGACCATAGATCATCTCCTGGCCTAATTGACATAGGCTACTCTTTGCTTGAGGCTACTATATGCATTTTCCTGCAAATTCAGCACAGGTGCAATAGTGAAAAGCAATCCTGCAGTTCGGGAGGGCAACAAACGCCAGTGGGGGTGACACTGAATACAAACCATCATTTCAAGAGCTTTGACCATATTGTCTTCTCCTTCTGGGACATATAATTTATTTCTCTATGTAACTGAACCCTTTCTTAGTGCCTATTTTGGCTTGCCATTACCAATACTTATGTTTTTGATAAAAGAGAAGCCAGTTCCTTGAGATTTCCTGAGTGGAGTTCAATGATAAAACCATACAGCAAAAATAGCTCAAGAAGTTAAAACGGCTAACATGCCATGAAGCATAATGGATAAGTTAAGATCACAATAATTCTCTGTGTTTTACGAGGGATTAATACATTGAATTTGAGGATGTTTTTGAAATCACAGTGTCATCTCACTTGTCTCAGAAAGTCACGCCAAATTAAAGCAACATATACACGGTTAATGCAGTATTTTATTAGGGTGCGAACTGCTGATGATGCCAAGGGGTCCTTTATAAAGCCACAGCGCTGAATTTAAGGTCGAAGAGGATGTGCGGAGCCAAATACACCAACCGCCACCCTGGAGAAAAAAGCCCTGGTGCTAATATTAGGGGAAGACTGATTACAGAGCTACTATTAGGTTTTGGCGTCAATTTTTGCAAGTCCAAAGTAGAAACGCCCTCAGTACTTCTCTTTGGTGTTCATGCCCTCGGTCCTCAATGGCACACTACATGATATTATGAAGAGCCAGACCAAACATGCCAAAGCAGACCACAGGGTTACTCACAGCCCCTGCACATTCTTTTGAGGGTGAAATGTGACCCAGTCCTATTTTTCAGCAGCTTGTCAGACTCAGTGTGGTGCACGGAGGTAAACTAGGAGGGAATACTGTTGTCACCTTTCTGTAGCGCTTATGTTTTCTCGCTTACAAGATGGCAACTTCAGGTGGCAAAATGAGACCAGATGGGTGGTTTGTATGACTGCTGACAGTCAGGGTGGAAATGGAAAGCCAAGAGGTACAATATCAGCAGTGGACAGTGAATTCTAATGTGATTATCGCTGAAGCTTTGTAACAAACTGGTGGGCATTCATAGGGATCTTAACCGTGCATCCCTATGGCACAGGAGTAAGTACTGCCACCACATGCATGAATATAATAACCTGTTTCAGACTGAACTTTATGTAATGTGTTGACATTACTAGCAGGGATCGATTCAGAAAAAAAAAAAAATCATTTAAGTAAGTAACTCAAGGATGTACATATAGACTTCAAAGTTGTTAACACTGCTTTCCTGGATGATGTCTGCACCAAAAACATTTTTCTATTTCCTACCTCTACACGTTTTGGAGAGCAAAGTCTTTGTTGGACAGCATCATCAGAGACTTGGATTGGAAAACACTGTGGGGCATTCAATATGTCTGAGCTTGTCATCAAATGAAGCTCATTTTGAAAAATGCTTGTTATGACTGCTGCTAACCGTATCCACCCACTCTGTGCCCAGTGAGAGGGGACAGAGCAGAGGAAGTCTTTCAGTCAGTCAGGTCATACTTCATCTCAGCAGGCTATCCTGCTGTCCACACTGGAGGACGGACAGCAGTGGAGCTCCAAGCGAAACTGCCACAAGAATCACAGAACACTAAGTCCTTTGCATACCCCAGTATAAATGGTGACAAATGCATTAGAGAAGAGTTGGAAGCCAATGAAACAAGAAAAAAAAACAAAAAAACAAAACCAAAAACAACATTTTCTGACATGTTCAAATCACATTTTAAGAGACAGAAATAATACCTTTGGGAAGACATGAGGCATGTCATGACAGTGAGACACTTTATTCTCCCATTGAAATGTAAAATATATTTTAAAAAATCACGCTTGATCTTTGAACTCCTATACACAATCTCTCAGAGGCAGTATCCTGACAACGTCCATCTATCCATCCACCCAAAGATTAAAGGAAAAATACACCAATGGGTAATCTTCTATCTATCTATCTCTCTATCTATCTGTCTATCTATCTATCTATCTATCTATCTATCTATCTATCTATCTATTTATCTATCTGTCTATCTATCTATGTCTAACCTTCAATCCCAATACTTTTTTAACTTTCAGGCCCCCAACTTGGCCAGTCAGGGCTCAGAGACAATTGTGAGCGTGCGACTGGTAATTCTGACCTTGGCAATCATGTTTGTTCATTTCTGTATTATGATATTTCCCATATGACAGTGATTATGATAGGATATTAACAGCAAGAGAGAGAGCAAGTCTTTCCCAGTCAAGAAAAAGGACAGTTGCAGCCCTCACTCAAAACATGCCTTTTCCGTGAATTGCCATTGCATTATAGACTATTAATGCTGTTGTGGAAAATTGGTATCTCTGTTGCTTCTACCATGTTTTTTTTTTACACCCTGTGTGACTGTTGACCTTGATTGCCTAGAAAGAAATTGTTGCTTTTTGATTCTGAGGAACTGATATCAAAGCCATATTATTGCTGTTATTGCTTTGAATATTTGAAAAAACCTGTGCTGTTCAAGCTTGTGTAGATAACTTTTTTCCCTCACAATTTTGACAAATCACCATTATACACAGACGGTCTGAGCCAAACTAAATGCACTGAAAAGAGAAAAAAAAAAAAAATCTGGTCCTTGATCCGGGTTGCTCCTGCAGCTGTGATCTCATTTCTTGAAATCCAGCTCGGTGTGAATAAATCAATCAATCACCTCAACAAGCCATCACTACCTTAGTGCCAATCACGACTTGCGCACATGCACATGCATCTCAGGTGCTGTTTGAGTTCAAACTTTCAACAATTCTGCCCATTCTACAAAGTCACCCACACACGCGTTACACTCCATTGTGGCTGCACTGGAAATGTCTCAACGTGACATCATGTTGACGACATTTGTCCAGTTTTCTGCATGAATAAGAGAAAAAAAAAAAAAACACCACAGAGCGACAAAATGGGCCCAGGAATGTGAGGTACATCACTAGTAGCTGTTTCTCTTTTCATTTTATGCTGGATTCTCCCTTTAAATTCATAAAACATGCAAGACTGCTGAACAGTGTGTGTGTGTTTGTTTCCAGTGCATCGTCACCAATGCTACCAGTGCCTCCAGCTGTTGGTTTCTACCAGCCACAAACCTCCGAGCACAGCCACAAAAGAAGTTCACCTCCTCATTGACCAAAACTCCCTATTTTTTTTTTTTTTTTGCAAAGGGCTTTACTATCCAAGAAATACAGCCATCTTTACCACTGAAATAGATTTCAATAAATTTAAATTTCCGCAGCCACTTTCCCTCCATTTTGAGAGCGTAATGAATTAGCAAACAAAGGCCTCAAAAGAATTCCTTCCCCTTTTTCTTTATTCAATGAATTACCGTTAACCACACAAGGAAAACAAAAGATGGCAAGTTTATTTTCCTGTGGTGTAGCCATTTCAACAGAGTGATTATTCACTGACACCACCTTCAAAGGTTCCTCAATCAAGGGTTTCAAGCACCACTGATAGTATTTAACTAAAGAGGGAACATGGCAGCACTGTGTATAACATTATAACATCACAATTTGTTAAGAATGACAACGGTATAGTTTCAAAATGTTGTAGACCAAAAGTAACCTCTGTGGTAAAACGTTTTGCCCAAGAAAGGTCTCAGTGCTGCAAAAGTATGCATTTGGCATACTGTTTACATGTATAGTTTCACCCTACTGCAGTTGCCTGTATATTGTTTTGTTGTTGTTTTATGAATGATAGAATGAATCGAAACACATTGTCAGTTGTGGGATCATAGGCCAGACATAGGATCAGATTATATGAGATTTTTTTTAATCCCATCATTGCAGCAGCAAAATGGAATAGGATACAGCAAAACACAAAAGAATAAAAAATAGTAGTAGAACCAAGAATATCGCTAATGGGTGTTATATAAATGTGCCCAAAAATGTCAACAAGTAGGTGATGCAAAACAGAGCTGCAACAAAATGAGAAGAGATGATGATGACGAACGAACTGAGAATGTTTATGATATGAAAACATGGGAAAAAATGTGAAATATATTTCACAGGGAACAGGTGGACACGTAAACATATCAAAATTTATATGATATACAACAATGTGAATGTGGATATATGAAGAAAACAGAGATGCATACACATGTGTTTGGGCTGTTGCAGCTTATGGTGCTGGCAAAGACGGGCCGATTGCAGAATACGCTTGTGTGTTTGTTTGTATGTGTTTGTATAAATGTGGGTGTATATGTGTGTATAAGTGGCCTGTGTGTGGCCAGACTCGCTGGGCTGATCTTGGCCCCTGGCTGTTGCTGGCGTTCAGCATGTCTGTAAAGAAACAGCTGGAGGCAAAGCCAACACCAGTCCCACTCAAGAGCACCCTGCCAGCAGCGACAGATTCCAGAACTTTCCATGGTCCTGCGTCGCCATGCCAACAGGCCTTGGCACGGCGCGGCTGTCCTGATCTGCACACCTGGCCCACCAAGAGTCCAGAATCACCTCTCCTGTCACTGTGTGATGAACAGGTCATTTAGAACCCAAGTGTTTGTGTGTTTTTAAGAGTTATGGGCCCAGGTAAAGAAAACACCGTGGCAGTGGACCTCCTGTGTGTTGCCCTAATCAAACAGAGCTGAGAACCTTAGTACTGTAGAATAGCTGCACAAGAGTCGGGCTTGACTTCGTTCAAACCTGCACGGTGGAAAACCCACACAGAGCTATATTGAAAAAGAACCTGCGGTGTGGAAATGCAGCTTCACAAAGATTTGTTTTGTCTTGATAATGACATCAAATAGGTAACGTGCGGCAGTGAGAGAGGTAGCTGTTTGCAAAATTTGAACTTCAACACCCAGAAATCATGTAACCTGACTTCAGCAAACTGTACACGGCGCGCTCATGTTTACCAACCTGGCCCGTCTGTGATCACTTTATACCAAAAGATACCAAAGGAGCGAGAGAGGCAAAATATTTAACGTTGGTGAGTCCAGCTTTCTCTGGGCAGAGCAGCCTCACACTGCTATTGAGGAGTCTGTCTGAGTTTTGCTCTCTTCATTTCAGATTTGTCACTTCCTATGGCAAAGTACTGTCCATATGAGACACTAGACATTCATTTTGCCACATAGGATGAACATAAAGTCAGAGTGGACACTGCAGCCCCATGCTTTGATAGAAACAGGTGCATCATGCCTGGTCCAGCTGTGATTAAATATTCCAAATCACCTCTATAAAAATAACTTAACTGACTGATATAACGCAACACTGATTCATCCTGCACCCAGTGCTTGAAGGCTTTTACATTAGTGGTTCCAAACACCCAGAGCTAGGTGGGTTTTTGCTGGGAAAAATCCTCTGACACACAGGAAGTGACATATTTTTTGTCCTCCAGAAGCAGCAACAGTGGGTTGAATAAACAGGAAAAGAGCTGGATAGTCAGCATGAGCAGCAACAGCCACCGCTCACTGCTGCTGAGCAGAGTCCAGTGTCATCAACAGAAATGTCAAGGGAAAAAAAAAAATGTCATATTGTTGGTGGCATTGTTTGATTGCTGAGTGATCTCTGGGAAATGTTACAGGAAATGGTAAATGCTTAGCAACTGCCTAGCATCAAAGATACTGCTGATAAATAGATAAATGAATAAATAAATGAATATGTGCAACAACCACATGGTGACATGACACAAACACTCACAGGAGAGTTTTGCGGGTACATTTTTAGTACACTTTTATGATTAAATATCTAATTTGTCTTCATGTAAATAACACCACCAGTCTTGTGATTAAGGGCTATAGCTTGAACGTGAGCTTGAACACCTTTAGATTAAAACAAATGCTAAGAATTATTTGCCCAAGGTTTGTTGAGTGCTGATACTCTCAAAAGTTTAAAATGTGATGATGATGTACTGTGTTGCACTATCTGTGATAAGTCCTAAAAAGTTTTTTTTTCTTTTTCTTCCTTTTTTTTGTGGCCATAAATTTAAGTATAAGCACAGCCATTATAGCCATTGTAAAAGGCTGTGGTACAAGTCAGACAAAACAAAACAAAACAAAGTCTGTACAAGTAGCTGCAGGATGCAGAGATAAGGTGGGGAGGGAAAATGTCAGCTCATGTCACCTGCTGGCAACAGATTCATGTGGGAGGAACAGACGTTGCCTCCTCATGGGCTGTACCTATAAATTTCTCAAGCCCACTGGTGCTTTGGCATCTGGCTGTCATGTCGGTATCCTGGGTTTTCACAAGAATATCAGTGAACTTCAGCTGTGCCCCTTGGATTGAGCAGTGATTCAGGATTCTCCTAAAACATGCACTGACAACGAGTTGGGAATTTTGCAGTCATCAGATCTGTGATCATGCAAAGTTGGTGTCCAGCAGCCAAGATTCGACAAGCAACCCGAGCACTTCAGCACAACATCCTCTGAATCAGTGACGATCAAAATCAGCATGATGGCTTTGAAAGAACCGCATCTATTGTTGAACAGAACATGAAGGTCATAGTTTAGTAATAACTATACAAGCTAAGACAATATTAAATATTATAAATACTGTCAAGAGGGCCTGTTTGATCATTTTTGAACCAGTAACCTTCACTGGGATACAGTCCCTGGCTGAAGGTACAGTAGGTTTAGATTTAGTTCTGGGGGTATTTTGCTCCCTGACGCACAGGATTTCTCATGTCAGCCAATGCTGAGTGCAATCTGAGTGGGACAGGTCTTGATGCCAAAACATCCCGTTCCTATAGGTGGTAGGCTGACGGTATTTGGTCCATGTAATGTCACACTCTACCTGAGTAGAGCCAGATTACTGACGGCCAACATATGCGATGCAAGAGACCTTCAGCCCACACAATTAAGATCACATATCCTTAATTCAAAACTGGTTATTCGATCAAGGTATTTTAGTTAAGACTGTCGGTGCAACTCTGATCTCTGTCACAAGTCTGAGGTCAGCGAATGGGACAATCCTCTCTTCAGCTCCTATTAACTTGTCCATCGGTTGGGCCAAGTAATTCTTTGACAGCATCCGGGCTGGAAACTCTGTGGATGTATTCTCGAGTCAGTTGTGACTAGCCACTCTGATTCAATTATGGAAAAACCATTTCAAAACCTGATATTTAAAGAGGAAAAATAAGAGGTTATGCACATCATAAAAATGCACATTTCACCTGGTGTATCTTGGCTGAACACTTTTTAAAAGAAGCCAAAAGTTATAGCCTTTGGAGAAAAAGTTATAATTTCTGAAGTGGTGCGTATGTAGGAGAGGGATTATTTCTCGCTCCGTCTCTCCGGATAGTTTGACCTACAGTGCCTAGCCATAAAGTGGCACTGAAATCCAAAAAACTATCAAACAAACACTCTTAGGTATTAGGGGTGAAGTAGGCTAAAGACGGAGAGAAAACATGATTTGTGTATGGATGTCTGGCATGTGAATATTTTGATTGATGGAGAGCTGAAGAGCACAGGCTGATCCTTATGAGACAGTGCGGGCTGCCAGCTCTGAGGGATGCGTGGGCATGTCCTCCCCGGTAAGTGATCAGGTGTTTGACTCTGTCTGGTAGGAAGGAAGTCCTTATTAATGTTGAGGAGAAGGCCGAGTCTCAGCAACCTCAGGCATGCCTGCCCACACACACTCATACACACACTCTCCCATCCAAATAGTGCAGGCCTGCGCTCGCTGTGGTTCATTACTGTAGGTGAGGGTTGAGTCCAAGGTGTGCTCTTACAGGAAAAGCCCTGATTGGGAACAGATATCTACAGCTGTGGAGGTGTTAGAATAAATCTGTGGACATCTTTTTACTCGTTTTGCTCCCGTGGCTTTTTCCTCTCCAGGCTCTCGGTTTGTCAAAATTGTTTCATAATCTCTGCATCTTCACACTCAGTCTAAACACCTTTT
>OMLB01018803.1:0-15097 GCA_900302555.1 Myripristis jacobus | reverse complement strand
TTTGCACTTTAAAAAGTTTTCAATGTATAATTATTACTGTGTCATTTTATTGTGATGTTAAAATTTCACTTAAAGCTGTGCTTGTTGAGTTAAAAGGGAAAGAGGCTATGAATAGTCAATGCGGACAATCTCAGAGTGATGATGATGACCCATTCAGTTAGGGTGTGGGAATCAACGCTGTATTTCTGGCATGGACAGAGCTGCTATGTACATGCAACGCACATAATGAGTCTGGATGTAACCCCACAACAAAAGGAGGAACTGTTGCTGCAAGCAAAGCCAGGATTTATGACATAATAGGGTGGGCCAATACAGGGAATGGGTACAACACATCCAAAAATAGATGCTGAACTCTGAATTTATACACGAAATGAGGGTGTTTCTCTGGATTCAGTGTGTGTCTATGAGCTGGCTTGGACCAGAGGAGTGCAAATTCTTTGAAATGGGGGTGGGTGGGTGCATGTGTTCTGTATGTGTGAACGTGAAGTAGGTGCAGTGTGAAAAGGATGAAAAACGGACAGGAATACTGTTCTGTGTTGAGAGTGCAATTTAGCATGAATCAAAAGCAGCTTTCCTGGCTCCCGTTCTGTATGCTGCTGTCTGCCAGGAAATGGGATTTTTTTCATATTTTTTTGCAGGTAAAGTCTTTGCAGAATGGAATCAAATGAGGTATTTTTTCCCTACTGAATGTTAAAGTGTAAGAGGTTTGGGGCAGACCAGTTGGAAACAGAAGAAAGCTGAATTTTGGAGACAGCAGTGGGGTCTGCCATATATTGGTCCCAACTCCAAACCCCTTCTGGACCCCTTGCCGAATTGAATCATGACTGCTTGTAAAATACTGAGCCCACTATTAACTAATTTGCCACCCACTGGTTATACAGTTTAGCCTCAAGTGATTCTACCAATCAACACTACATAAGTACTCATAGAAAGTAATTTATGAGTTTTATTCATGAGGAGAAATGCAAGTTATTCCATCCAGTGTGTTTACGTAATCGCATACTGTAAATTGTTCAGGATATTGAATGGACACATTCATCTATAGCGTCATGCAAACAGTCTTAACAATTAACCTTGGAAAATACTCATGGATCAATTTATGTATTTATTCCATTCTACTTGTACCTTACACTGAAAAGATGTTGCAGGATTTGGATACTGTTTTACTTAATTTTTTTATAATATACAGGAAATATGGGTCACTTCATTATTAAGCTGGACAAATTAAAGGTTAGTTGCATTTTAGCTTTATCTGTTTGCACTGTGAGAAAAATAGGAGTACCTTAACAACAAGTTTTCACAGTATAAAAAAAATCAAGGGAAGAAACAAAATACTAATTCATAAAGGTTAAAAAAATTATAAAACATCACACCTCAAAATAAACAAAAGAGAGAGGAGAACAAGTCCAGCTGTGGATAATGAGGGATGGAGGAGGAAAACTCCAAAAATGTGGACAGGAGCAGCATTTATAGCAAAATACCATTATCTGCTCATGATTCATGTTGCAGAAACTCACTGAAGGGCCATTAACAGGATTTCGAATGCAATGGCCATAAAAACCCTCTGCTGCCAAGGCTTAAACTGACTTTAACAACAACAGACAAGCTACAATTAACCCTGCATTTACATAACAATTTCAAATTGCTTTAAAATTCTTAGTATTCATTTCAGTGCCATTTACACTTCACACAGATTAAAACAAAGATCAGTCTGAAGCGACCCAAAAGCAAATGCTCTCACTGTACCAAAATTTTCAACGCTCCATAGGAAGCGGTCCATGCAGTCTCTGGGTCCTTGAATTCAGTGAGGACACAAAAAATCATGACCAAATTCACAAATAATTCGACAGATCTGCAATTTTGCTTGATTTTTTTTTTTTTTGGTCGTACAACAAGAACAGCTATTTGTCACTATCATGTTTTGATTTCCAGTAAAGTGGATCTTCATTTGAAACATTATTCAACATTAAATGGCATATAACAAACCACCATGTAACAAACCACCTGTTAGTGAAATGACTGATCCTGTGCTGTTACCTTGTAAGTGACTTTATTTCAGCACTGGGCATGCTAACGTGCAACCAATGACTGTACGGGATTTTCTAGAGGAATTTGTGGGAAAGTGAACCTGGTAACTCCCCAAACAATGTAAATGAAAGCATAGGTCATTCATGCAATTGTTTATGTTTTGTTTATGTTTTGTAATTTTGTGTCTATAGCAAATGCAGCATGTTTGTCACAACAAAGTGTTCAGTGCTGTCATATATTAAAGAGAAAATCTTTTACAATCTTAAAAAAAAATCCAATCCCTGATTTAGCCACATATAATTTGGCTTTCAAATACTTTAAAGTTAAACATTACAAATGTAAATAAACCATTTTCAGATACATTCAATGCACATTTTGCAGGGATAAAGAGCTCTGGCAACCAATTTGTTGATTAAAACACATGCAGTTTCAGTTATTACATCCCTGCCTGTGCTTTTAATGTGTTTCCAGCACTGTCATAAATGCATAAAAAGACTGGATGCTCATGTTTGGATGCAGCGCCCCAACATATACAGGCGCTTGGTTTATTTATCCTGGGATTGTATACCACTGCGTCAATGCATAACTATCCACTGGCCTTATTAGCTGAACACAGGAGATGCCTCAGAGCCCACGGTAACCATGCGGTGGTGAGCTGGTTTGCTGAGGCAGAGTGGAGTGGAATTGAATGGTCTGCAGTGAGAGGCTGTGGGTTGGGTTTCTCTGAGGTTATGGTCATTCTCCCCTGGGAAAGTGGTGAGGCCTGGGTGTTTACTTTGGAGTACCCCTGCCCCTCCCCTCATATAGCCTCCACTCAGTAACCTATGATTACCTCCATTGGTGCACACCTGTCATCTTTGAGCTCTTAATGATGAAATTATGAATCAGTATTCGTGCACTTTTAATGTGTTTGAGGTGGCACTTTGAGGCTACATCTAAAAGAAAACATTTCAAATTAAATTAAGTTTTGAGCTTTTTTTTGTTTTGTTTTACGGAAGATCCTCTTATTCTTTTCGTTGTTTGAATGTTGCATGGGCGCCACCTTCTTGTCACTGCAGGTGTGTGTGGGAGAGGGGCTGGGAGGTGGGGAGGGTGTCAGGACTGCACTTAATGGGTAGGGGCTAAGGTAGTGCCTGCATCTTCACCCAAAGAGGAGTTTCTCACTCTGCCTCGCTCAGACAAACACGCAGGCTTGCTCACAGTGCTGGGCTCCACACGCACACTCCTCACCGTTGCTCCGGCCACCAGAAGTGATGCTTGGGTGTTACTCTTCATGAGATTACTGAAGCACCAAGTGGTGTAGCAGCACTGCAGCTGATGGGCTACTGCTGCTGCTCTATCTTTATCTCTGTTTTCATTGGGACGTTGGGGAGAAATAAATAGCTCAACACACACTGTTGGGAGGCAACTGAATGGAGCAGACTTGAGAGGGGGTTTCCCCACACTGCCCTCGCACCAATGGATTTGGACAGAATTTTTGAATTAGCCAAATTGTATTTGGCAGAATAATTTTTTATTTGATTACTTTTTTGATAGGATCTTCCTGTAAGAACTTGTGGACTGACTATTTGGTGGATTCTCCTTCTCAAGATTCACTACATGTAAGTCTTCATGATTTCTTTGTGTTAATAAATTGTCTTATTACTGACACAAGTAATGACAGGAGGGAGGGAGAAGTCATATTCTTGGTATTAGTGTCATTTTTTGGACTTTTTTGCACATTGCAAACAAAGTACAGAGGATGTACGTTGTTTTAGCATTAATGTCTAAAACAAGATCTGGACTGATGCATGGATATTTTTTAAAAAAAATTTTAAACTGTTGCAGTGAATGTTAAGAGTAACATTTCTTGTATTCTGCAGATCTTAGGTTGCAGGATGTGCTCTATAGCCATGCTCCATCAGTGGAGTCTTGCTGTGTTCTTGCTGTGCTCCCCAGTGACTCTCTACGGGAGGCCAGTTGATGCACTTAGTGGTAGAACGTGAGTTACTTTCTTTGTTTATTTTGTTTATTTGTTTATTGGGTGCTAAAGTGGTATAAAACTAGACATTATAAATGAGGTACGAGCAAATTTATAAACAGGAGAGTGAAAATGTGTAGCAAGATTTTTGTTGTTTGTCTGGAGAACACGCAACCAGAGTCTATGAGCACATATAACAGATTTGAGACATACAGTATTAACTTTGGCTTCACGGCTGCTTGAGTTGAGAGTACTGCGGCTCTCAGAAATTTTGTTTATGCTGCCACCTACTGTACTGAGTCCTACAAGAACATGACCTTGAATTTCTAGAGCAAAACATTTCCAGGCACAATCTCTACACCTCGGTGTCAAATAGAGTATTACTAGAAAGTCATATGAAAAAGACATGCTTAAATTGTTTGTTGGTATTGATTTGTACATTTGATACTGGTATTTGATGCACACAAGCAACTTTTTTCCCTTAGAAATCTAAGGGAAAGGTGAGCTTATTAGCCAGACTGCTCTCTTCATGCATGAAGCTGTAGTAGCATGCTAGTATGTAGTCACTACATGAAGCTTTTACACAAGATTCTTCCTTTCCTCATTGCATATGGATCTGACTTTGACCTGTGCCTCCTCTCCTCCATGCTTGCAGGAGGAGGTCAGTGAGCCATGCCCAGCTGATGCACGACAAGGGACGCTCCCTGCAGGAGTTCAAGCGTCGCATGTGGCTGCAGGAGCTGCTGGAGGAGGTGCACACAGCCGACGAGCGAGCCCCGCCCCTCCAGAGCAGAGCCACTAGCCACACCTTCAGTGGGAGTGCCCTGCACCAGAAGCCCCCCGGAGGCACCAAAAACCTCCCCCTCAGGTTCAGGCCGGACAGGGAGGGAGTGAACCTGCCCCAGGAGACCAACAAGGCTCTGGCCTACAAGGACCAGCCGCTCAAAGTGGCCACCAAGAGGAAAAAAAAGGTGAGGTTAGGCCGGCGGAGGGAGAGTGACAAGAAGAGGAGAAAGACACGTTCTGTCACAGCAAAGGAGCCGCAAAGGACACAGCGCCCCGGGTGACAGACTCCAAATGGCCTATGGGTGGTGCTGCACTAAGACACTGACACAAGTCCAGCATATGACTGAGGTCTGACAGACTCAACCCACAGCTGATTCTGTCACTTCATATTACGGCCTTGGGGCTATGCTTGTATGATTATAATCCGCTACATTTGTATTTTTGTGTTTAAATACAGTCTCATACTTCCTGGAATTTTATGAACTATCACATAACATATCGTTAGGTCCCATATTTATTTGGGCAATTTATACGCCTCTGTAACCCTGACTTACATCAAAACAATGCCATATGGTTTAATCTTTAACCTGTTGTGTGCACAGGTAGACCTTAGGAGGAAAAAAAAATATTTATTGTCTGTACATAGTGTGACTTCACAGACATTTGGGTGCTGAGTGGTCTAACTATTTGGTTCACTCTTCATGTACTGACCGTTGTGGCCATACAATCACGATGAACTGCTCACTGAATACATCTATTAGAACTGTTTCTGCCATAATTTATTTCATTTTAAAGTGTGTATTTATTTTGTGAATGTATCACGGTGCTGCTGACTAAATTCCATAATGCACTTTAGTTGTATCCTGTACATGTTCTCTTGTGGTTGATTTTTGGTTTTGATGTTTCTTTAGATGATCATTCTTTCTTTCCCCACCTTTACATCCCTCATGGACTTGTAACTTATTGGACGCTTCATCAAACCCACTCTCGATATTTTACATCATAGTTTATTTTTTATAGAATAAGCCCAAGTCAGAGGCGATCAGACTCATTTAATGTTCTTCACTTGCACTGAGGGCATACTGTACATGTTTCCAAATAATCCAACATTAAAAATGTAGCCATTAGAAATAATTTGATTTGTAGTGTCTTTGTTTACTAGCTATATCTGGTAAACATATCCCATTTGATAGACACTTTAATTAAACCCTTGACCCATGCTGTACACAGAAAAGGGATATTTTGGCAACACCCTAAGCGTGATTTCTCTGGATTTCTTACAATACTGTACGTAAAATGATAAAGCAACAGAGATATTTCAAAGCAGATTAATATACAATTATTTAATAACTGGGAAATCTGCCTATTTTAACCTTGGATTGAAGTTCATACATACAATGGAATTACTTTGTTCTATCATCCTTAAGAATGAGAATGACTTTCACAAATTAACGAACTTGGACGGTACGCAGCAAAGGCTTCAGTATAAAAAAAAAATCTCAGTGCCAATGTTCATGCAAAATCCATCTTTTTTCCTATCTAGGCCACGCAAAAAATGCTTTAAACTGTGTCACACTATTTGTATGTACATTTTACATTTTAGCCATTGACTTAAATGAGTATAGCCTTCAGTTGCTGTAACACTAACACTTACAAGCCGCCAACAGTAGGGAAAGAAAGAGGCCAAGGGGAGCCATGGTGCCCTGATGTTGTGGCACTTGGAGAGATCGTGCAAGAAAACAAAAAGGGCAGTAGGCCTGGGTTCAACAGGTTGGGTGGCAGGCATCCACCCCGCTGAAAATGTCTTGAACAAGAAACTTAATCAACGCCTCCTCCATGAGCACTGTTGGGTAGCTAGGTGATTTTCAAAGTGACTGTCATGGGGTCCTCAGCAAAATGCGGAATAGCTTTAAATCACTATGACTTAATTAGCTAAAAAAAAGAAAAAAGTGAATCATTATTTTAGCATGTTATTTGTCAGTGTTCAAGTATGACATGTAAACAATTTAATATTTAATACAAACCAAAGTATATTTTCAGCCTCCACAGGGCGAAATTACTTCAAATAAGCGTATGAGATCAAAAACATGAAATAGTTTGAAAACCCCTACTGTTTCTGACCCTGACCTTTGACCTCTGTGTGGGGGTGGGGGTGCTTTGGGGATCACTACAGTATCCCACAGAATTACTAGAAAAATAGTAGTTAAAAGAAATGAGAAACAGAAGCAGGGCAGGGGGAATTTGTTTTTTAGTTTTGTTGTAAAAGAGGTGAATTAGAGAAAAAACATCAGTGTTTTTGTTGACTTTTGGTGTGTAAAGAACAGAGCGAGGCTGTTAATGTCACACTTGAGAACATGTGGCATTTTTAACAGTCGCTGAGTGAACGGCACGGGGAGAGCAAATGCATCAGTGTCAGCTATATCCTGTGCTAAGAGCGGCAGTGTACAGCGCGGGCCATTAGCGGACACAGAGTCATAAATGCTGTGGAATAGCCTGATAAAGCCAACATCAGGAGCCTGCAGCTCACACCGAGGAAATCAATCTAACAACAGGAGAGCCATTAATAACTCTAGAGAGGGGGAGACACAGAGAACGCAGTCAATGGAGGGATCATTTATTCTTTGGAGAGGATCCATCGTATGGTGGTTAAGGGTGCTGTTTTTGAAATATGCTCTTCATACAGTCCAAAGACATCATAAAAAAACATCTTCGCACAGAAAGAGGAGCATTTAAAATAAATACAACACATAGTCAGTTCACAAGGTATTTTTCATGCAATTTAATTCAGGAAAAAACAGCATAAACATACAGATGAATGCACAGTAATTGTGTTTCTCAACAAAGCCTCTCTCAATAAGACACAACCTGCACTATATGCAGCACTTAAAATACACTAATTCAGCATACACATCACAAAACCACTGCAAATGCGCGCTGTAGCTATTACAAATAACACAGATCCATCTTATAATGGAAAATAAAACTGCAAACCACTGACGTGCTTCTCAGCAACGGGACAGCGGAGCTTTCTCTTTAAACCTAGTCAACCAGAATCAATTTGACCCAAGTGATGTTTGTCTTTCTTCTCCTCCACATTTGACAGTCACAGCCGTCATGAATCCTGAGAGGCTGAGTCCTCTTCCTTCTCTTGTCAAATTTAACAGGATGGATACAGGTCACGCTGTTTTATATCTGGATACTTCGAGGCATGTTATGAGGACGGTACACACATAGACATGAGCCAGGAGTTACTTCACTGAGGAAAAGACAATGGTGAGTAATTAGTCGGTTCAAATTAGGGACAGATGTTAAAGTTGAGAGCTTTAAAAAATAATATATGTGCTGTATGCTGTGATAAAACAAGCACACAACCCTGAGCACCTGTTGACGACAGTATAGATGGAAAGGTAACAACATCTAGTTTGCCAGTTCTGTCTCAAAACACTAAATGACATAATGCTTCTTGTTTTTCGTGATTTTCATGTTTTCTATTATCTGATTTTTAAAAAATGTTCAGAAAAGCTGGCATTTTGAAGATACGATAAATGACTTTGTTATTTTATTACCTGGATACAAAGTAAATGATGACTATTTTGAATTGTCCTATTTCAAAGAGGCTTCAGGTAACATGAGTTTGATGTGACACAGGCTGTTCCCAACACCTACGGGCTGATTTTTGCCTGCACCTGCGGAGTGATCCTGGGCATCGGGTTCTGTGCCAACCTGCTCGTCTTCTCTTTGTTTGCCAAGTATAACACCTTGCGCAAGAACCGCCTGGACATCCTCCTGCTCAGCATGACTCTGGCTGACTTCCTCACCCTGCTGCTTATCCCGTTCACCCTGCACTCTGCCGTCAGCTACTCCTGGCCTCTGGGCAACACCTCCTGCAAGATCTACCAATTCCTCCTGGCTTTCAGTTTGGCGGCCAGCACCTATTCTCTGTGCGCAGTGTCCATGACCCGTGCCATGATCATCACCAACCCGTACCAGCCTCCTACCATGGACCTGGTCATTCTCATGTTTGTCCTGGTCTGGGCCCTCAGCTTCTTCATCAGTCTGCCGCTGCGCATGTTTGCCACCAAGGAGAGCCTGGGCCCCAGCCTGGCAAACTTCACCTTCTGCCTCCCAACCATCCACGAGCACCACTACCAAGTCGTCCTGAGTCAGTTTGTGCTCTACTATTTTGTTCCAATGCTGGTCATCGCCTTCAACTATGTCCGCCTGGCTGTGTTTCTCCACAAGAGCCCTGTTATGTCGGTGGCCAGTGCCAGGAATACCCGCCGTGCGTCCGTCATGGTGTTCTTGGCTGCCGCTACCTTCTCTGTGTGCTGGCTGCCGGGTTATGTGCTGGAGCTGTGTGTGTACCTGGGGCTGTATCGCCACGGCCAGGCCTGGGAGATGTTCTACTTTGTTTGCACTGTGCTGCAGTACCTTCACCCCTGCGTCAACCCAGTGCTCTATGTGCTGCTGTCCAAGCGCTACCGCCACAGGAGGGCAGCCTGGCTCTTCAGCTGTAACAGGAACAGGGTGCACCCCCAAGTCATCAGCGTCACCACAGACAGCATTTAGAGTCAGAGATCGCTTCACTCATTAGGCGTCAGGAAAAGACCTGTTAACATTTAGGGAAAGTTTTTACATTTCTGAAATGCTTTTGTGCACTGCACTCTGTGGAGACTTTATTATATTGCTTATTATGGGCCTTGGACTGAAGGCTATTGTGCTTGGCATCTTACATTTATATAACACCACAGGCCAGACGTAGACAAAAACCAGAGTTGGGTAGGTTACTCTAAAAATGTATTTGATTACAGTTACAAACATGTATTGTGATTATATTCAGTTCCTTTTCAATTACTTTTCATGTTTGAGGTATAAAAGGCACAGACAAGAAAAAGGGGGAAATTACATAGTTCACAAAATTTATTTCAGATGTGCATATAAACAAAAAAGATGTATCTGAGTTCCTTGCTTTCCTTTAAAATGGAGAAACTCAGAAAAAGTATTCAGATAAGTAATTCTCTAACTTTTGAATAATATTTTTTAATAAGAATTTGTTATTTTTGGATAATTTAACAGATTATACTTACATTTTGTAATGGAAAAAGATGATGTAACCACATTACATATATTGAGCTACTACGCAAGCCTAATAGCCTAATAAAATTGTTCTGAACATAATATAATGATGCCATAATAATGCTGCAATGCCTCTATCCTTTTTACAGTAATTAGTAATCAGTTTGTCTGGAGGCAGCACATTAGTATAAAGACATGGTGATGTTGCTGCTGAAGTATTTTTGAACAGGTGTGTTAAGGTTCTGTTTATTTTCATTGTTTGAAATGATTCATTTTTTTGCTCGTATTGTTCCCTAATCACTGTATTGTACTGTACTGCATGTGTTTTATCACCAGTTTTATCACCATTTTTATCCATGTGCACGCTAATTGGAGAACCGATATTGTACTATAACGCTGGAAACTGTAGCCTGAGGAGACTTGGGGCGCACAGGGCACAAAGCAAGAAAAGCCAATCCATCCCTGTTTGTGGTGATGGATACAGCAATCTCTCTCACAGGTGCTGGCAATATAACCTCCAAAGTTTAGAAAAAAGAAACATATTTCTGCAATCAAATAGTTGTGAAAAACAAAAACAAACAAACCACACACAAAAAAACCCTAACACGATACACTCAATCAACATCATGGCCACCTGAGTATTTCCCCAGATAGGCTTCCATATAATTTAAATCCTTACTTAGTTTGTGGCCTGATGTTTTCGCTCTTACAATACTGCTGCCGCCTCTCACTGTATGGGTTTGTCTTTTTGTCGGTGAGCATTACAAGAGCTCTGCTAGATCAGCATTTTCTCCTAAACTCCTGACTGAATTATTGTCTAGCTGAGGGGTTGTAATTGAGGACCAAACTAAAACTAAAACCAAAAAAAGAAAGAAAAAAACCTTCAAAGGAATTTGCTTCTGCATATCGAGCAGGGCCAAAACCACCATTTCAGCATTGGGGGGGACAGACATTTTGGGAATGCCTGAACATTGAATTGCTAATATATTCCAGCAATATTTTTGGGGGGGACATTTTTGGAGTGCCTGAACATTGGGGGGACCTCTTAATGTATATGGGCGTTACGGCCTTGATATCGAGAGAAGTGGATGTTTGCAGTCATGTCTTGCCCTGTTCCTAAGTACTGTATTTCCATTTATATTGGATGTGAGGTCCTGTTGTCCTTGTTCTCTGTGTTAAAACATGCTCTGTGAGTGGTCACTATGTTTCTGCTGAAATGCCACCAAGACTAACTCCTGGACTTTTTCTGCACTTGACAGCGAAAGCAATTCTGAGTTTAACTGGCCGTGACATGAGCATCTGACAACTGTAGACTTTTAATTCTCTTGTTGTATACAACTTTGCTAAAGGATAGCAGGTCTATCTGGTGTTGTACTGATTTAATAAAGGCTTGGTTCTCCTGACACAGAATGACCTCCACTTCCTTCAACACCATTTCATGCTAATGGTGCCTTTACATTGTTGGTCCTGTGCTCGCAATGACTGACATATTGAACAAAGGAGATTAATAAATCCCTAACAATATATTCACACAGGTTCAGTAATACCCTAATTAGTCATATTATAGCTATGTATGACTTCTATGAACTGTGACAACCTTAGAACAGCCTCTCCAAAGGTCTCAGACAATGTCAGCAAATGCAGACAGGAGAAAACACCCCAAAAGCTCACATGATAAAGTTTCACAGGGCAGCTATTTTTCTCTGAGCTTAAAAATCCTTCAGCGAGCACGACATTTACTTTAGTAAAGGATGGGAAATGAACAGGCGGCCTTCTGAATGTGAGCTATTCAGTGTGCAGGTATTATGCCATGTTATGAGGAGTTAAA
Organism: Myripristis jacobus; assembly: GCA_900302555.1. Classification (NCBI taxonomy): domain Eukaryota; kingdom Metazoa; phylum Chordata; class Actinopteri; order Holocentriformes; family Holocentridae; genus Myripristis; species Myripristis jacobus. Next base: position 3,419 of record OMLB01018803.1, on the reverse strand, counting down.
AATCCTAGGTCAGCTCCAGAGTTGCCCTTTCATTTAACTGAACTTACTCAACAAAACTGAAGGCTCAATGGCTAAAAGGCGATAATGTACAAGATGATAGTATTGTGTATTCTAGTATTCTGACTATATCACAATCAGAAATCACTGCTTTTATACTGGTTTCGACGCAATTTTTTTTTCATTTGTGCCAGGACAGGTCTAGATACACAAACATGATGCGTTCACCCACATTACCATTGGATTTTTACAGTTAGATATGGAACAGATCAAGATGGTAAGGGGGAGCAAGAAAAATCTGTACAGACACAGATTTCAATGAGAACAACCAAAGGAAATGTTGAGTGTGGACTTCCAGTAACATAAGCGCGTAAAATCCAAGCTTTAGAATCAGACATTTAAAAAAAAAAAAAAATCACATCTAAATGACAAACATAACCACGGCCTGTGGTGGCAAGGCTTGTTCAGTGTTACATCTCGTCAAAGCAAGACAACAACAACGCCGTCATCCAACTCACCACAACCTCTGGGGGCAGCAGAGAGCCAGGTGTCCTAATATCAGGGAAGTGAAAGCATTAGGAGAGGGAGCAACATGGCCGGTTGGAGTCCTGGCGGCCGTTGCAGTAATTGGAGCTGATCCTCCCAGCCCTCCCTGTGTCTGCCCACCTCCTGACTTTTGGCCTTCTGTAGAGGGAGGGCAGCTGGCCTGACTTGTGCAGACCGGTCATCTGCAGCCTGTCTCAGTATGTTGGATGCGGTGAAGCAATAACACACACGTGCTCAGGTGTTCCTGACCTACTGAAGTATAAAACTTCATGAATGTGCTTTGCCATGTGGAGGCTGGTGTGCAAAGAGAGCTCGTGATCGAATTCACCTTTACAAAGAAATCAGAGAGCTTTCAAGAAGTGACCAGTGTCAAGATGTCTTTCTGGACAGCGCTATGGCGTCTTGAGACCCAGTGAGGGACTCGGCTGTGGGCGTTCAGAGTTGGGTGCAGGTGTCAGGACCAGATTGGCTCAGGTACCTCATTGGCTCGAGGTCCTACCACAGCCATATCCCAAAATGATGTATCCTGCTCTGATTGGACAACAGCACTGACATAAACTGGCCAAGCCTTTGCCTGATCAAAATACGCTGATAACTGCATCCTCCCTTGTCAACACTGGTTTTATATAGCAGCACCATGGAAGTATTATATTATAGTAGAAGTAGATCTTTTATATAAGGCCATGTATTCTACTTAAAGGTTAACTGCACACACACACTCACACACTTCAATCACACACGCCAATCCTGTATTGAGCCTATTTGGTGCTGACACCGGCCTTCACCAACAACTTCTGTTGTGGGGCTGTTTACTATTTCTGCCACTGATGTGAAACAAACAAACAAACAAACAGCAATACAAAACAAACAAACAACAACAACAGCAACAAGGCATTCGGTAGAGGGCAGATCTCTGCCAAGGTCGTAGCTGGAAGTTTACACTAAGCCATGCCACCTTTCAGTCAGGCTGAACCTTGCGTTAAAAAAATTATATTGTGATTATTTTGACAAATACTGGAATTGCGATAAGAATCATGGGTTTAGTGGATGAGATTTTTTTTTATCATAATTTTCATTTTCACTTAATATTAAAATGATGATGATGTGATTTTTGCTGGGGTCTGTACCAAACAAACTGATAAATACAATTTATAGGCCAGAGTGTCTCTGTAGCACCAAAATAATTAATTTCTAATAATACTTTTTACCTTTATTATTGCATCTCCTGCTATTTGGATATTGCACTTGGTCATATTGCAGTTCTGATGATATTTCCATTACCTGCTAAGCCCTGCCTTTCGGCACTACTGCTGTCAGAGGACATGACACTTTGAGTCAATCAGCAGGCAAAGTTGTTCAGCACCAGCTTGTTTAGAAACTCTCGTCCTGTTTGTTCCAAGCCCCGCCCACTGTCATGCCCTCTTGAGACCAATTGGCCTGAAAAGTTAATCACTTCCTCACTGACCTACAACAAATCTTGCCACCATGTTTTGAACTGTGTCCCGAACTGTTGAGTTTTCCTGTTGACAGATAATTTAATTCTTTTTCACCCTGTGCTAAATTATACCACAAAGTTGGAAAACTTTCATTCCACTGGACCTTTAAGAATATCTGTGTACTTCATCTCTGTGTTAGGAGACTTATACACTGTTCATTTTTTAAGATTATGTGGCCATTTCCTGATTCCTTTGTAGGGAACATAAAGGTGGCCTTGTCATTCTCAACAGAGGCCTAGACACACTCAAAGTTTGCTGACACAGTATCATACTCCAAACTTGCACCAAGACTATAAAGGTATGAGTCAGGGAAATACTGAAAAGCACATAATTAAAAAAAACTTTAAAATGGCTGGAGGGTCTATTTCCAGAACATCTTCTCTGAAGCCGCTGCCAGATTGTAATTCAATTACCCTGTCACTTAAAACTCCCTGGCCTGATCACTATGCATCTACTACATGAGGCAGGCCTTCCAGACAGGTCTAAATTAATTAAGCTGACAGTGACATCACTCTCTTTTCATCATTATCAGTTAACACTAGATAACCAACAGTTTGCAATTTACTGTGCGTTGAAGAATTTAGACAAAGCTTTATTATTTTATTATTATTATTTCAGCTTTATTATTATTTTAGCTTTATTTGGTCCTTCAGTGAAATGGTAAATATTTGCTTTGTGGGCCTAATGCTAATACTAGCAGAGAGTTCCTACCAAGTGTATGTCCTTTGTTTCTGATTACCTATTAATAGTTACAACCGTGCAGTCTGCCTTAAGGCTAACAACTACATTGTACCTGTTAAATGTTTCATTCAGCTTTAGATATTTGATTACCTAAATGTGTCAGGCTGTATTTCCTGCCTTACTGAACAAATGGGTACAACTGCTCTGTGTCTGAGAGTCTTTAGCACTAATATAGTTTTAAGGTGCACAACCTGAGGAATTGTGGGGTAAAACTCGCGAGAAACTGTTGGGACTGTAAAAATACACTCAGCTAAAGGATTATTAGGAACACCATACTAATACCATGTTTGACCCCCTTTCGCCTTCAGAACTGCCTTAATTCTTTGTGGCATTGATTCAACAAGGTGCTGGAAGCATTCTTTAGAAATGTTGGCCCATATTGATAGGATAGCATCTTGCAGTTGATGGAGATTTGTGGGATGCACATCCAGGGCACGAAGCTCCTGTTCCACCACATCCCAAAGATGTTCTATTGGGTTGAGATCTGGTGGCTGTGGGGGCCATTTTAGTACAGTGAACTCATTGTCATGTTCAAGAACCCAGTTTGAAATGATTTGAGCTTTGTGACATGGTGCATTATGCTGGTGGGAGTAGCCATCAGAGGATGGGTACATGGTGGTCATAAAGGGATGGACATGG
>OMLB01018802.1:0-15170 GCA_900302555.1 Myripristis jacobus | reverse complement strand
AACCGGTTCCCGTAGGCACTCCCTGATTGACAGCGACCCTCAAACAGCATGTTGGTGTTTGTGGGTGTGTCTGCAAGGATAGGGCTTCCAGACACTCAAATCATCTGTTAGAAATGCAGCTGGACTGTTTGTTGTCTTTTGCCCCAACATGGCTGACTAGCTGGGTGGCTGGCTAGCAGCTGAAGCCCCAGAGGAGAATAGATTTGGGACAGACTGGCATTCCTCTAGGGGCCTCAGTCTGCTCCCTTGTCTGGAAAGCATCGGCACCAGTGTAGTCATTCATGAACTTATATACGTCCGCACTGAGGAGGCTCCCAGTTCAGCTGTGATGTTCCAGCGTGGGTTCCGTTACCTTGTTCTGTATCGGAACCGGTTCTAAGTGTCCCAAGCACAACACCTAGGTTTGTTAATCCCTAAAGTCGATTTAATCCTCTTATTGAATTCATGATGTCATACATTTGCATCAACACTTCCCAGTGTGTTTGTCAACATGGCAGAACAACACAACTCTTAAGAAGCCTGGGCACTCAAAATTAATGAGGATACTGTAAATGCAGAATTTATGACACGGTCCTGTTGGCTAGACGGGGTGCATTAGTGCGATGAACACTAACCCTAACCGCATCAAGTAAAGTTAATGATTACTGTGTTTTTGAAATTTTCTTTATCCTTTTTTTTCCTCCTGAAAATGACGTAAAAAGGTTTGATGAGGGATTCAAAAGGATTTGGATTCCATAAGCAGATTCAGATTTGATAAAATACCAACAAACCCCAAGCGCTTTACCCCCAGCAGCACGACTGGAGCACTCAGGGGTAAAGTGCTTGGTTTTGGGTGGTTTGTTTTGTAATTATAAGCTTTATAATGGACAATAATCTCAGTCATAAGTACAAGATGGCTGCAGCTCACAGTGCATGTCTTTATTCTACATTCCTCAGGTGTATTTATGCTTTGCAAATGAAACACGTCACCATGAAAATTGTAGCAGAGAAGAAACAGGAAATAAACTCTTTTTACATAACAAACATTATGTCACCTTGTAAAAGCCCTGTTCATTTGTCTGAAATTCAGTTCCACTGGGCCATTAGCATACACAAGGGAATGCCACATTTTTCCCTAATTGTACTGTCGGCTTACCCAACAGTTGGTAGACAAGGCTTTTCTCACTTCATAAAGCAGCTAGCGTAATAACAGCTTTGACACATATGGAACCCAGACCAGCAGCCCCGAGCAAACAACCCATCTTTGTCTAATCCGTCCTGTAGTCCCCTCAAATTGAAACCTTTGGGGAAAAAAATAATAACAATGATAAGTTCTGTTCCTGCAGCATGTGCTGCCACTACAACTTGTGGTGAGGCCACAGAGGACATGGTGTACTTTTGATATGACCTTATGAAAGTCTGAATTTATCCCATTATGAGTGTGGAGGACGTACAGACACCGTTGGGGTGGGGGTGCTAGGTTCGTATGGCTGGCATGCAAAGACACATTCAAATGTGTTATGAGAGGAGATTATGTAAACCACATTGTGAAACGTGTTTCTTAAGGTGAAGGTTTGAGGTCATTTCATTTTCATTTCATTCAACTCAAAACACAACTTCAAGCTGACATCCACAAAGTATCAAGAGAAGCTTTTCTCAGTTTTTTCATTTAGTGAGCACGAACTCTAGATTTCGCATTACCGTTTCACTTTTGAAGAAAGTTAACCTCCTGTGTTGAGTCAAGTAAAGAGGATAGAACCCTAACCTAATTAAGAGACAAATGACTGTAATGTACAACAGAGCAAGTCTGCTGTGGTTTGTGGCACCAACTGTTAAGTTTGAGACTACTGACTTCTCATGCAAACACAATTCCTTGAATGATATCAAGGTCACAATGTTCTTTTCCTTTGTTCTGTAGGCTCAATTGCACTCCTTGTGCCGGCCTCTGTCCCAAGATATGTATGGGTCTGAAAACTGTGGATTCTGTCACGGCTGCCCAGGATTTGAGAGGCTGTACTGTTCTCAATGGAAGCCTGGTCATCAACCTGCGTGGAGGAAGTGAGTATCCTTGTTTTGTTAGTACACTCAGTTTGGATGATTCAGCTCCAGCATGCAGCCCATTTAGAGAAAATCATTTTGTTTAGCTGCTGCTGCAAAAAAAAGACCACGCATTTGTGACAGTACACAGTGGACTGTAGACGCTGATATAATTAAAGCTGAAATCTAGAGTCATAATAGAGACAGAAGAAAACAATTTGGTGTCTGAGAACAGCTGCAGGGGAATTTCTTTATTTGTAGTCACAGAGCTAAAAATGCTGCATAATCAAAAGTCACTGTAAGAATGTGTCTTGTGTTTCTGTAGCCAACATTGCAGCCGAGCTGGAGGCCAACCTGGGCCAGCTGGAGGAAATCACCGGCTACCTGGCAGTGCGCCGCTCCTACGCCCTCATATCCCTCTCCTTCCTGCGCAAACTTCGTGTTATCCGTGGAGAGGTCCAGGAAATCGGGTGAGTCTCCGTTTTCTGCGCCCATCTCATCCATGCCATGTCAAAGCCTCCTCCTGTAATTATGAGTTAAAAGCGGAAGGACTGACCTTTTCAAAACGTCTTGCTGTGGTAGCTGTTTTTAGTCTGTCTATCCCAAATCATACATGAGGCTTCATTTAGGCTAGGTGGAAGCAGCTTTGGGCTCATGGTAACACCATCGACTGCACCGCATGTGAAGGCTAAAATGTGTCCAATTTTGTGTGTTCTTCTCAGGAACTACTCATTCTACGCACTAGACAACCAGAACCTGCGTCAGCTTTGGGACTGGTCCAAACACAAGTTGACCATCCTGCAGGGCCGCATGTTCTTCCACTACAACTCCAAGCTCTGCATGTCTGAGATCACCAAGATGGAGGAGGTCACGGGAACCAAGGATCGGCAGGTCAAGCATGACATTGCATCCAAGACTAACGGAGACCAGGCTTCATGTAAGAACCTCTGTTTGCAGATGATGTTCAACGCAGTACGACTTACTATGGCAACAGCAACACCGAGTCAGACATGGTGACAGAGTCAAAGATAGTTATGGTTATTTTTATAGGGGTCATTTCCTCCATTTGTGTGTGTGTGTGTGTGTGTGTGTGCAATTGTGTTGCACACAAACAAATGTTCCCTGTTTGAGACCTTGTATAGTATCCCATTTTCAGTGTAGCTAGTTGGCTCAAATCTTATCTAGAGCTGCTTAAAATGGCTGAGTAGGTGGTGGGTGTCTTACTTCAGGACAGCGTGCTGTTTGCATTCTTAATCATTAGAAAAACCCATTTCCCCACTATGATCTCAACAGAGACAAACAACACTTGCATGACTGTCATCTTCATTTGGAAGCTTTCCCTACTGATCATTCATTTTTGTTTATTCTTTTGTATCTCAGGTGAGAATCATGTGTTGAAGTTCACCCAGGTCCGAACCCTGAGCGATAAAATCATCATCAAGTGGGAACCCTTCTGGCCTCCAGATTTCAGAGACCTGCTGGGCTTCATGGTGCTCTACAAAGAAGCGTAAGTTACTTCCTCAAGATGTGAACCTAACCGCGAACCCATTATAAGGCATCTTGAGTGATTTGGATAGCAATGTGATCACAACCCCATGAAAATCCAGACCCACAAATCATCCCACTGTCTAAACACAGTTTACCTTAACTTGCCTAAAAACCTGTTGATCACAAAAACACTTCTTTAGATCCAGATAGCCTCCATAAACACAGTCACATATAGGCCATAAATAACATATTAACAGACAAATCATTTTCAAATCTGAGTTCATGACATGGGATGAGCAGACAGGTTAGTTTGCAATATCCATAACAAATGGAATGATTTATGGCTCTTGAAACAACCTTGGTCACCAATCTTAAATTGGGACTCATCTGGGTCATCTGGGCCACCTCAGCAGGTCAGCGGGTCTAAACTCCTTGGATAATAGTGGACGGCTCACTTTCATGGTCAAAGCATTTTACAAGTGTTGTTATGAAGATATGTGTATATTGCTATTGCTAGAGACTGTTACAGTTATGCCAGTTTTTATATTTCTTCTAATTGTACAGACTGTAGACTTTATAGACTAGTTTATCATGACTAACCCAGATGGAGAGACAGTACTTTAATTTACTCTCCTGTTTTAGGAATGTAGGCAATATCAGGGCTTCTGAAGATCTGTACAAGATCTGTATGTGGACTAGTATTCAGACACATGATTCCTAAACAAGGGAAGCAAGTAGGAGTCAGCTGGTTACATTTGTAATAGGGCTGCCATTCATTGGAATATGCCATGCATTTATGTTAAGATAACTAACATGAGTGAGTTTAGGGTGTGTCCGTCTCTGTGAACAGGTGGTCTGAGCATCCTGTTTTAGTAACATATGCCTTTTGATGTACTTGTGGTTGTCAGTTTATTGACTTATTTTCTTAGTGTTGTATGTTTTACATGTGTTACATGCTGGACCTCTGGAAGATTAGCTGAAAGTGTCTAAGTAAACAGCTCCTAGTAAACAACAAACAATCTGCTGGATATGAATGAGAGTTATGGCTGAAGTGTAAATGAAACCAGATGTTTACGCTCAGTGCAGACAGAATTTGCATATTGAGAGGGAAAGTGCGGGGGAGAGGCAGCCGGATTTCTATCTGGCTGCTGAAGAAGCATTTTGATAACAAATGTAAATGTAATGTGGACAAATCTTATCTGGGAGCTAGTCGCATAAAATGCCATGTGTAAATAAGGTATATCTCCTCAGCCGGCGTGGCAATTGCTAAAGTAGTACTTAGAGTAGAAAACAGCTGATGAAATACAGCTTGGCTGCTCTCCAAAGTGAAAGGGAGAAGTTACATACTTGATAGCTATATCCATAGTCTTCTGGTACTGGCTGGTGGTTAGTGATAATTTCAAGCTCAGCTATACTGACCTGGTCCTATACACTCAGACACAAGTCAAACACATATACTTTTGCACTAATTACATTTGGCTTTCAACTGATCAGATAAATGTAGTGCTAAATCTCGGAAGAGCATCAAACTGCCTGTCTGCACCACTGATGATCTGACCCGTACACATGATGAGAGATGTCTCTGCACTCCTCGGGTGTTTTGAGTCTTTTCATCATTTTGACCCACCCACCTTATGCCAGGTTGATCAGGCAGTACATTTCCAGACACACTCAGACTGCCTGTGCAATCTAGTGAAATACATTTTAGGCCTCAGTAACGCCTGTCTCTCACACCCACTTCTTGTGTCCCACATCAGACCCTTTAAGAACGTGACCGAGTTTGACGGGCAGGACGCCTGTGGCTCCAACAGTTGGGTGATCGCGGATGTGGACCCTCCGCCTCGAGCCACTGAGGGGGACAAAGAGCAGATTGAGCCGGGGCACCTCATCCTGCCACTTAAGCCGTGGACGCAGTACGCCATCATGGTCAAGACCCAGCTGTCAGCCTCAGACGACCACCAGGTCCATGGAGCCAAGAGCGAGATCATCTATGTGCGCACCAACGCCACCAGTAAGGCTTATTTAGATATGTGTCGTGCAGCGGTTACACCACCATGTTCACCATTGTAGCATGCCCCTCTGTCCAGGTCTGACGTCTGGATAAATTATTTATAAACAAAGTCCTGTAGAATTTATAGTCCATATATGTGTTATAATTAATTCCTATGGGGAATTTTCATTAGATGGTACTAGAATTCCTTTAACAAATTTATTTTTCAGGGTCATCTTAAATCCATAATGCCTGTGGTGCTACTATCAGTGACTAGTGGATTCAATGTTCTGTATGTCAGTCTGGCTGCTACAAAAATGTCCTTGGCACAAGAACAGGGAAAAGGAAGACAGATGGCATGATTTGCCTGGGGTGCTGCCAACCTACAGGGCGCTGCCTAGTGCAAGGTGTCTGCATCAGTCAGTCACGCAGCAATCATAAATCTCTTTCCTAGTACCTAATTGCACTCGCCACCCACAGAATGCCTTGTGCAGTTTGGGTTAGCCGTAGCCATGATGGCCTGTCTAACTGGCTTCCTTTTACACAGAGCAGGCTTCCTTCCTGATAAACCGCATCAAACATTACGTCCGTCGCTTGCACGAAACGCTGGCTGCCAGCGGAGACACATACACTCAGCCAGCCACACCAAAGGCAGGATTGTTTGCTACCCGTCTGCCGACTGCTTCGGGTTCACTATCAGTGTCATGTCTAACCCGCATACCTCTTCACATCAGCGAAGCTGTCATTACAAATACACTATTACTGGTGAAACTCAGTCTGACAATGTGGTTGGACCAGTGTGTCGCACTGTCATCAGACTGGGACAAAATAATCACTCTGTGACAATACAGTTTGGATCCCTTTGTCTCCTCAGGGTTCAGCCGCCGTCCCCTCGACCCCTCCTTGCTTCATTTTCTCCTCATGCTTATACACACTTCCACGAAGTGCAAATGTCACCTAGTAAACCTGTTTTTTTTTTTTTGTTTGTTTGATGATATTTTTATTGCTGTCTAAGGGAGTTTGATTCTCAGAACTGTTTCAGCTCCAAGCCAAGAGACTTTTAAGCCTCTCATTAATACACGCACCCAACCAATCTCATTCATATGACTGCTCAGAAAAGCCTCACCACACCATCAGAGGTGCAAATGTCCATCAACAATCTTGCCTTGAGCAGCCAATGAAACCTTATTTAAAAAAAAAGCCTTTTATTAATCAGTACATTAGGCTATCATTGTTGTCCATTGGCCAAAATTGTTGGTGGTTTTCAAAGCTGTTGAACCACGTTTAGTTTCAGAATCTAATACAAAAAACTTTACACCCAAATAACGGCTGTGAAGCTGCCAAAGTTGACTTTCAGCGAACAAACCTTGCCAGCTGCAGTCAGAGTGTATTAGCATTTGGCTCGTGGCTATTGCCAATTTCCCCACCCTGCATTTGCAAATCTCAGACACTGACTCATATTTATTACACCTCTCACAGTAGTACTGTTAATCTGGGATCAATAAGCAGATCGAATTAAGAGTGGCAAAATGTACTTGACAATCTACTTTGTTTTGCTGTATGAAACACAAACAACTCCCAAACAAGAAAAGGTACTGAGTTATATTGCAGTCCACATGAAATATTAGGGCTGCAACTTAAGTCATAGACATAATAAAGACATAATAAATAATGTCTCTGCAATGTCTGATTGTTGCCAAAATCTGTTGGTGTGCGATAACTGTAGGAAGGAAGTTTTTTGTTTGTTTTTGCACGTTCATTTAGATAAGGTAAAAAAATATATAGCGGTGCAAACAAACTAGTTTGCCTCTCTCCAGATAATACATGCATGTTCAATGGAACAGGAACCTCTACTATTTCTTAGTTGTCTTTATTAAGTTGTAAGATAGATGTAAGTTGGGACATCCAACACCAAATGCACCAGGTCACTGACACTCTGCTCACCTTGCTTTATCATGATGAGAACAAACATATCAAATAGTGTAATAGCCAGAAAACAGAAGTGACGGGGAAGCTACTTGTTGCCTCAGAGTGTCACACAGAATGAGTCTGCAGCTCCATCTAGTTTATCATCTAATGTGATCTGAAAGGCAAAGTTGATTGTCATAGCACCTCTACTCTGACATTCTTGATAACTCCCAGTGATTAATTTATATGGATAATCATGATACTGATGTACGGAGTTTTTACTAGGGCGGCACAGAAGAAAACACATTTTCACGATATTTCAAGATAATAAAAGATTTTTTAATTAGCTGCTACATTTTTAAATCATTTGACTCTTGATGAAGGCATGATTAAAAGAGTCCCTTTAAATGATTCAATACATTGCAATACATTTTTGGCAAACTTGGCACTAAACTGCAAAATTATGATCAGTAGAATTATGTACTTTGTAATTCTATAATTCACCATATTACAAACTATAACATTATGATGTCCCTCAAATTTACCAGCTCTTCTCCTCCTTCTTAATCTTTTTCCTTCCTCTTGTTCTTGAGTTTTAACGGCAGCTTGCATCCAGTTTTGTTGCATTTCTTCAGTCTTGTGTCTTTTTCCCCTCAAAAGCTTATATTCTAGTCCACAGTCCATAAAAAAATATTGTGATATCGGCCTGTGACAAGTTCAATTTATTTGCGTTTATTAACCAACCCTGCTTATTAAGCTTCTGACCTTTCTTCGTTGTCCCTGCAGAACCCTCTGTCCCACTGGACCCGATATCGTCATCCAACTCATCCTCCCAGATCATCCTGAAGTGGAAGCCGCCCAACGACCCCAACGGCAACATCACTCACTACCTTGTCTTCTGCCAGCGCCAGCCGGAAGCCAGCGAGCTCTACAAGTTTGACTACTGTCAGAAGGGTGAGCCACACTGTCTGTTTGTCCATGTTCACGTGTTTGCTTCCATGAGTTAGTGTTGCCTGCCTTCCGTTTGGTAGGATTGCTCCCCTTACCACTTCATTGAGGGGCACTAATATTCAGTCACATTAGTGCATAATGGCTACATGCACAATGAATATCTGACACTGAGACACGAAGAATCTTCCTCACACTCTTTATTCGGGTTCAGATGAAGTTCAGACATAAATGTCGGTCGCACTGTTTTGGTCACAGCCTGACCTTCGGCAGAACACTGTCACCGGTGCCCTTCCATCTCAGCACACAAGAAAGCCCAAACTTTCCTCTTACAACTCTCTTAACTCCCACACATCCAAGAAATTGGAGTCTTTGGGGAGGTTGTGTCACTGGTAATTTATCTCCACTAGACAGGGTGAGGACCTGGGGAGTGACAGTGACTGACATTGCCCCTCAGGCTCTGTGTGTGCATTCGTCTGTGTGTGTGTATGTTCATGCATGTTCATGCATATAACTGTGTGTATCTGTGTTCGTTTGTCTGTGCTTGCCTGTCACATTTGTAATCTAATTCTGTCTGATTGTCTTTGTGTGTGTGTGTGTGTGTGTGTGGGGTTGTCTGTTGCTGACTCCCGTCCCTCTAGGGATGAAGTTGCCATCGCGGGTGCCAACCCAGGTGGACAGCGATGAGGAGCAGAAGTGGAACCAGACGGAGGAGCAGGGCCAGGGGACACGCTGCTGCGCCTGCCCCAAAACCGATAAAGAGCTCAAGAAGGAGAAAGAGGACTCAGAGTATCGCAAAACCTTCGAGAATTACCTCCACAACGAGGTCTTTGAGATAAAGTAAGGCAGCTGGCAACATAATGGCCTTTGAAGAAGTTTAGCTAAGAGGAGTGTAGGAGATTTTTTTTCTTTTTGTGCTTTCATAATGCATCAGTGTTACTGTCAGGAGAATTTTCCAAGGTTTTATGAGTAGAAACATCTCTTTAAGTTTGCCTATACCAAAAAGGCTTTTCAGATGTCTTTCAGATTCCATTTTTGGTCCTGCCATTGTCAAACTCGATTCAATTCAACTTACTTCAGTTACAGAACTGGATTAAACAGTGTTCACAGATTTTTCTTAATAAATTGTTTGTTAAATTGTTTTATTTTTAAGTCTTGAAAGGACCCTTTGCTTCCCCTCCCTCATTCATGAAGTGGTAGAGAAATAACATCAGATTTTACAGACTTTAACACCGTTTAACATGATGGCTCCACCCTCTGCCCCCCTAGACCCACCAGACAGCGGCGTTCCACCATGGGCATCGCCAATCGAACACACTCCTTCCTCACCACCACCCCCACCCAGCCCGAGGGCACCCGCAGCCCTGAGGACGAGGAGGAGGAGAGCTTTGAAAGCACCAAGACTGTAGTGACAGTTCACTCCAAGGAGTCCACCGTCATCTCCAACCTGCGCCACTTCACTAGCTACCAGATCGAGGTCCACGCCTGCAACCACCCGACTGACCCGGGCCGCTGCAGCATGGCAGCGTACGTCAGCGCCCGCACAATGCCTGAGGGTAAGGAGCCATTGATAGTACCCCCTTTTATTATCACTGCCAAGGGGCTGGCCGGCTTTGATCTATTGCTGCGTTCCAATTCAGGGGCCACATCCTTCGAAGGACACAAACTGATGCTGTGTTTGCTAGACCTTGTAGCTAGTTGATGGTCACTAATTGGGACGTTCTTCTAAGGATTCCCCCTTTGCGTCATTGAGGGTTTCCAATCCTAGCCAAGTCTGCGAGATGAAACAGCTGTTTAACACGACTCCACAACAAAGTATATTTATGCTTTAAAAAAAAATTAAAAAAAAGATTTCACTGAATTTTCAAAGCTTTAAATTATTTGAATCATGACTTAATGTTTAATTATGGAAGTTAACTTTGGCTAATGAAAGGGTAGGCACATAACACATATGAGGAAGTTAGATGAAATCTCTGCTGGTATTGGTCTATTCTTTGTTCAGCCATAGTGGCTATTGCTGCTCATGCTGAGCACTTCAGTTTATTCCAAATGAATTCCTATTGCTGCTACTGGAAATATAAAACACATGTGCTCGAGGACTTTTTTCTGAGGAAGACTCACCGCACACTAGGCAACTTTACAACATTTAAACCATTTAATGATCTGTGAATAGATCTAATCACTATCATCTGGCAGTAGAGAGTAGTGAAACAAACAAAAATGTTCAGATTATCTTTTTTTTAAAAAAAGAAAAGCCGGAGTTAAATTTACACGTAGATGAAAAGCGATTTTTTTCCTGGATTCTGATCACTAAAGATTGTCTTGAATAAATTTTGTTATCAGTGAGTGCAGTTCAAACTCATAACACCATGTAATGTTATTTCCTCAGACAAAGCTGATGACATAGTCGGTCCCATTGCTTACGAGGTGTCTGAGTACACGGTGCACATCAAGTGGCAGGAACCTAAAGCCCCCAATGGCATGATCATCCTGTATGAGGTCAACTACAAGAGACTGGGAGATACTGAGGTGAGGAAACATACCACACACACGCACTCAACGTACACATCTGTTATGTCTTTTTTTTTTTGTAATAATCAGTGGCCCCACTCAAAGAGAAAGGGAAGCAGTAAGTTGACATTAACACACATATACACAGAAGCAGACACATTAATTTTCACAGACAACACACTTACTGCGGTATGTTCTGCTTTCCCATTAAGACAACACACAGGCCTGGAGATGACAGGAGATGAATTTAAAAACCAAATTGAATTTATTCATCTTAAAACGACCCACGCAGGTACACACAAATAGGAGCTGCAATAGTTATTACTTGGCCATACCCTTTTGGCCAGAAATTAGACGTCTGCATTTTGAAATTGGGCCCTGTGGTTCCTGTAATGTCATTGGGTTGATAACCTTAATGGAAAGATAATTTTAGTGTCGCACCATGTTTTAGTTACCATGGCGATGGCAGCACAAAACATCTGGCTTGATGTTGCCAAAGTATTATTTCCTGTGGAAAACAAAATAAAATGATAAACAACGACGTTTCTACAGCCGACACAAAAACATGGAAACTTTTAACACGCGGGGGGTTACAGTATACTGAAAATGAGTCAGCACGTTATTTTAAACCTGATGTTTTGAGCTAGTGTAGTATTAGGGAAGTACAGTATGAATCAGGTTTTTTTTCTTGAACGTAGTCTTTTTTTTGTGGTTACTTCACTAACCATGTTTTTCTTTTTTTTTCCGCAGGAGCTGCACCACTGCGTGTCCAGAAACATGTACAAAATGGCCAATGGCTGCAGACTGAGAGTGGTGCATCCTGGGAACTACACGGTGAGGATCCGAGCCACCTCTCTGGCAGGGAATGGCTCCTGGACCGAGCCCACCCACTTCTACGTCCAGGACCTGCGTAAGTTGTTCTTTTGAAGAGTGTCATGTCAAGAGATGAATCTTGGAAAACATGTTGGAACCATGCAGGGCTTCTTTAGCTTTCTGGGTCTTTATCAACAAAGCCCAAGATGCTCCTTAATACACTTTACACAGATGATGTTCCCAGAGCAGCACATAATCCACATTGTTAACTGTGTGGTATTCATCAGTTTTGTTTGTGCTTCAGCTGAGATGTGACTCACTGCCTGTGCGGATGTTTTGAACAGGGGATCCAATTAATGTGGTGAAGATTGTGATTGGACCAGTCATCTGCTTTGTCCTCCTCCTGTTGGTGGCAGCCGCAGGAGTTTTCATGTTCAAGAAGAAGTACGCCTTTTCCACTCTTTGTTCACTATCTGCATCACTTTTGTACTATTTACAAAAAAGGTTGTTATTTCCCAACTGATTTACACTCTCTCTCTTTACCTCTTCAGGCAAACCCAAGGTCCTAGTGGCCCCATCTATGCCTCTTCAAACCCAGAGTACCTCAGTGCCAATGATGGTAAGCAGTGAAATCAAGTTGTTTTAACAGGAAATTGGAAACTGTTTTTTTTTTTTCCACCCAATTTTAAAATGAAGTGTCTCTTTATAGCTGAAGATAAAAATAGGTTGTGTAGTGGCAGTAAAATGACTGTTCAGTGACTCAGTATAAAAATCTGTGAAGAATTAAGTGGAAAATTGAATTTTCTATATTTAATTTCTTTTGGAACGCAAATCATGTAAAATGATTACATTACGTTTTAGCCTTAATACCATTTTCTCAGCTTATTATGATAAATACTATGATAACATGGTTAAGCAGGGCACTTTTGGCCAAGATGTTTGCACCATGTAAATTTGATCCCAAGAGAGCCCATGCCTACTGACAACTTTGTAAATCTTGTTTTTTGGCCAGCCACTGACAAGCTTTGCTCCCAACCCCTGCACCCTGTGCTTGGCGCTACTTTTAATGTTGTCGATCTAGGAAATAATGCTTCTTCTGCTTTTACACCACGCGCATGTCGCTGTGGGTAAGATGATGAGCACAAAGTCTAAACTGTTGATGAAATCTGCCTGCAGTGTACGAGCAGGACGAGTGGGAGGTGCCGAGGGAGAAGATCTGTATTCTGCGGGAGCTGGGTCAGGGCTCCTTCGGTATGGTCTACGAGGGCATCGCCAAGGACATCATCAAGGGCGAGGCGGAGACGCACGTCGCAGTGAAAACTGTCAACGAGTCAGCCAGCCTGAGGGAGAGAATTGAGTTCCTCAACGAGGCCTCTGTCATGAAAGCCTTCAGCTGTCACCATGTGGTACGGAGATGCATCGTCTAAAAAAGAAATGTGCCCTCTAGATACACAAAGAGCCATCAAGGTGCTGGCAGAGTGGTCAGCATCGTGACACAGTAATGAAAATACACACTGGATCTTTGCTTTTTGTTCACTGATGATGTAGAGACACAGGCTTAGATGGGAAACTAGAGCCACTTCCTCACTGTGCCAAACTGTAACCAAACTGATTCAAATTGTATAGTAATGTGGTCAGTCCAGTTTCAGCAGCGAGAGCCCTCACCTGTCCCGTTGTGTCTCAGGTGCGTCTGCTGGGCGTGGTGTCTAAGGGCCAACCCACCCTGGTGGTGATGGAGCTGATGACCCACGGAGACCTGAAGAGCTACCTGCGCTGTCTGCGCCCAGACGCCGAGGTAAAGCCACATCAGCACAAACACTCCTCTGCTTTACCTCATCACTCTTGTATTTGTTGCACTTTTTGTCACTTGTGCCTGCCCTTCAGTCCGATAAATATCAGTCCTGTTGGTTGCATCAAACCTTGTCTTTTGAATTTCTCCCCTTTTTTGAATCAGGGAAGTCTTGTTAGAGTATTATTATTATATTGGTGACTCTACTCACATGGTTATGGAGTTTTGGATTAAAGCTTTCTACAAACTCATGAGATGAGGCTCTGTTGCATAACCAGGATCTAGTTGTCATCGTATTAACACGATAGCCAAACTTTCAATTCATTTCAGAAGATTTTTTTCAGTTTTGAGTTTATAAACATTTGACAATTAAACTAACTGTGCTCATAACAAAAAGACAGAAGTGGCACCCAGACAACATAATAAACCCCTGTGCAAAAGTTGCTTTTAAGTTGTCCAAGTCAAGTATCGTAACACAGCTTGGTGTGTGTTCAAGGTACTGTGGTGTTATAGAAGTTGCGGATTTTACATTTTTCCAAACGTTTAACTTGGTATCAAGGGGGGTTCTTTACATTAAAAAAGTGTCCGAAATTGCAAATGCCACATGCGCTGTGTGTCATGTGCCTCAGAACAACCCAGGGCGCCCGCCGCCCACGCTGAAGGAGATGATCCAGATGGCTGCAGAGATCGCCGACGGCATGGCTTACCTCAACGCCAAGAAGTTTGTCCACAGAGACCTGGCAGCCAGGAACTGCATGGTAGCTCATGATCTCACTGTCAAAATAGGAGGTGAGGCCTGACACGATTGCACTCGAAGGCGCCAAGGTGGAGGGTTATTAATTATGGATCAGATCCACCTTTATTTGCAGAGTTCAGTGGGTACAAAAGAAATTTGACTTGAGTAACGTTGCTGAAATATTACAGGACAGTTATACAATACAGGATTGGCACACGAGGTGCAAGGTAGCGTATTACATATCGTGCTGACAAGATGTTCTGTACAAGACTGAATGTGTTTTACATGTATTGAACAGCTTACTTGTATGCTCCATCTGCATTTTAATTATGCATTACATTCAGGTTTATCTCGATAGGTGAAAGATGCGCTCTCAAATCAGATTTACTTTAAATGCGGTTAAAGTCAGCACAAGCATCAAGGACAGATAATGGCAAATGTAAGACTATAATTGACCACACAACACAATCTTATCTCTTACAAGCACTATTCTGGACAGATAAGAGAGGTAAACTGACAACAGCGATCAGGTCCAGTTTATATAGCATTTTAAACACAAAACACCATAACAAAGTTTATTAGAGCCCCAAATCACTATTCACTGTCTCAAAGGGCTTTACAGCTCCACAAAGTTTACAGCAAACTAAACTTCAGATTTCACAAACTGATAAGACAGTGCAGTCATGCTGCAGCTAATTTGAAAATTATAATTGAATTGTTCAATTTGGAAATCAACTGTTGTTGCCAGACTTCGGCATGACCAGAGACATCTATGAGACCGACTACTACAGGAAAGGAGGGAAGGGCCTGCTGCCTGTCAGGTGGATGGCCCCCGAGTCCCTCAAGGACGGAGTCTTCACCGCACACTCAGACTGCTGGTCAGTGCTACTTTGACCGTGTGTGTGTGTGTGTGTGTGTGTGTGTGTGTGTGTGTGTGTTTGTGTGTGTGTGTGTGTGTGGTGACCTGTGTG
>OMLB01018801.1:26796-56218 GCA_900302555.1 Myripristis jacobus | reverse complement strand
GGGGGGTTGGCCGCAGTATGTTCATCGGAAGCTGTCAGCTGGAATCTTCTTCATGTTGCATCATCCCCACTCTTTCACTCGGTGCTGTCTTTGCTCCCCCTTTCTCCATGTCCCCTGCCTCCCTCCTTTTCTCTTTCCACCTCCTTCCTTCCCTCCTTGATCATGCCTCTTTCCTCTTTTTTTTTCTGCCCTTCTTTCCCCTCAGCCTCTTTCTCCACTCTCATTCTCTCTCTCTCTCTCTCTCTCTGCTCTCTGATCATCTTCAGAGAGGGTGCAGGCAATCCCTTTAATGGGAGTGTGGGAGTGTTGAAGTGTGGTGGGAGCTTCCCCTTGGCCAAAGCCCTGCTGAGAATCGCACTATCTTCTGAAGCTCGCTGTGTGAGAGAGACCCATCTCATTAGCACAAAGCCAGTTCCGGCTGCCCTACTGCCCAACGGCTTAAACGAGCTGGGGCTCAGTGGTGCCAGGGTTCACCTACACGGGGCTGAGTTCAGCGAGGCTAAGCTGTGAGCAGGGAGGCAACGAACACTACTACAATCACAATACAATTTGTCCGTAACTTGCATGACATTTCTCTAGGGGATATGAAATTTGATTATTATTCAAATTGGTACTCAATGAGAAATTTTGTGAAGAGCCACAAAAACAGGCTTGTAACAAATTTTGAATCCTGGTCCATTGTTTTGTAGAAACTTCAATGATCCAATGCTTACCTGAGCTAGACCAAGCCAAGCAGATGGTATCAAATGAGTGCCAGACGCTCGACATGGCAAACTGCAGCACCAGCCCGGCCCACTAGCTGAACGCTCCTTACTCCCTTTGAGGAGAGCCCCATTGGCAGTGGCATGGCTTTAATAGGGCCCAGGCCTTCTACTTGCAACTGGGAGCGATCCAGCATTAATATTAGCTCAGCCAAAAGAGGAACACCGGGGAGATTTATAGCGAGAATGTGTCACAAAAGAGTTGGAGGTGATAGAGAGGAGAATGATAAAACCATAAAAGACAGATACACATACAGTACACTGCTGATATGCAAATGTCTATGCACACGTGTCGTGTGAAAAGGAGAATTCTGCATGAGAAAGCAAGTTTTTACATCACTGAAAGGTTAAGCAGGAATAGGCTATCTACTGCCACGATTCAAGGTGCAGCGCAAAAGCAATTCCAAGTACAACTGGTTCCATCTGGGTGAGGTGTTTACTGAAGTAGGGCACACAAATGAGCACAAGCACAGACACAATTAGAGTTAAGACAGTGCAAATGGAAGGGCCAAACAAGGTTCACAACAACCCAATTCCTGCAATTTACCCCATGAGATGCAACTTAAAGATGGACAAGTGAAGAGTAAATATCGCTCCAGTAATGCTAGAAGTATTGCAAAGCTCTCTGTTGAAGATGTTTTGCCAGTGAGTAGAAAGACATTCGGCGACAACGGAACAAATTAAATGAATTGGGCACCAGAAGCTAGATTTAATGGAGATAAAAAAGCACTGGTATGAGATGAGGAAGCCAGCCAAAACTAAGCTAGCCATAAATAAAACCTCTGTGTGAGATACTGATTGTGGAAGAATCTCCCTGACTGAGATGTAGTTAAGTTATCCTTTATTGATCCCCTGCCTTTAACCAATCCCAGCTATTATCAGCAGTGGGCAGCCGCAGTGCAGCGTCCAGGGACTGACACCAGTTCCAAGCCAGTGTCTTGGTCAAGGGCACTAACAGGAGCATTAACTTCACATGTATGCTTTTTAGGTAACAAGTGTGGGTTGGATGGATATTTCGGAAGACATGGCTAAATGCTGGACAAACTGCACACACCTTTTCATTGCTGTGATGGTTATTAGACACAAATGTGTCGAACACAGTTTTTCATCAAGGTAATGCTGCTGAAACTGCAGTGCATAAGAAGGGTCAGCAAATTGAGAGGGGAGCATGCCATTTTTCCTTTTTGTAAATGTTGTTATTCATATGCATATTGAGTGCATTTTGTGCTACACTGACAGTGAAGCTTAGATGGTGCATTTTTTAGTTAAAATTTAAACACAATTGCAATTGTAATGAGCCGTAGTCTAACCGGTGCATTTTATGTTCTGGAGACAAATATGTCACCTGGATCTTGGAGCCAGGTGTGGTCAGAACGATCCAGCATGCAAAACAAACATGTTTTTACCAGACCTTGAATACCGCAAGAAATCAACAGATGATAGAGAGTGACCAGCTTGTGATAAATAATGTCTGCTGTGAATATCGGTTATTACCTTCTTTTATTTTGTCACAGCCCTGGAACACCCAGAAATGCGTAAGGAATCATGCCAAAATGCACCAAACAGCACCCCCATCTCAACCCTTGAAGCGCAAATCCCCCGTGTGCTGCAATTTGTAACAGCTTTACTCAAGCATTACTCACATGTCTTCAGGTGTCCAGTGTAGGAGGACCTTCACCTTGCCAGTGCCTTCTTTCCTCCTGGCCAGCACCTGCACAGAGAACACAGACGGAAATGCATGAGCCATGCTATAAAAAAAAAAAAAAAAACGTACACTGAATACATAAATCAAACACAGACTATTTTTGTGTTCTCCACTATAGCTTGTCCCTGTTACGCTGCTGTTATTTTGGTGTTACACGGGCTAAATACCTGCAATGAGCCCCACTTCAGAAGTAAAATTAGTGTCCTCTGTTAATTTGGTCACATTCCTATCATGCAGGCTAGCAGATATGGCCCACTGTGGCGTGTGCTCAAACAGCCACATATGGAACTCAACAGGTCAGGCATCATGGGACTAGTTTCGTGCTCTGGTGTATTTTGCTGTCACTGACACTTTGAGTGAATTAGAGGGTGCATTACGATGATGGAAGCAGATCGCTGAACTGTGGAAGGCTCCCATCAGACGACTCATACTTGCGGCCTTATATCCGTCAAGTGTCAATCCCGGCTGAATGGTTGGAGCCTCCATCACAATACTTGTGGTAGAATACGATTGAATTCACAGATAACGATTCAATTTCAAAAAGAACATGCCAGTTTTTTGCATTTACAAGCAACTGCATTCATTTGTTTGGTCTGGTACCAGTCTCTCAAGTTTGGCCTCAAAGACATGCTACCATCCTGACCCCTCTCTCTCGTACTTTGACACCAAATGATACATGGGCTTATCATTACACTAACAACCAATGTGAGCGTTCTTAGTGATGCATGCGAGGGATCTGTGCAATTTCTATTTACAATGTGATCTATCCCTCTAACCCTAACCCTAACCCTAACCCAGGAACATACAGTGAGAAAAAGGAATTCCAATCCAGATAAAGGCCAAATATCTCAAAAATTATCTAATCTCAATTGAGAGACACTCATCACATAGCTGTCATTCCTGAGAGCCGGGAACATATACATCAGGCTAGAGAATCAGCAGTGATTGCTATAAACAAGTCACCACTCTCTTTGCGGATCATGTCAGGACCAGAGACCGTACTTTAGGCAGGGTGGGTCTGATGGAGTGTAATGTGCAGAAAACAATGGTATTTCTACTATTTTCCTCATGCAAAGTGCAGCTGACTTTTGTTGCCTGGACTAACTACTGTCCCAGAAGGAGAAAGATTTGATCTGTCTGCAAAGCCCCCAAAGTCTAGGCCTTCCTACTTGTAAAAATACAGTAGAGACAATAACAGATTGGCTGGATAGCGGGCCCATTTTTCTGCATAACATTTGGTCTATCATGCTGTGTTGGTTTATAGTAAAACTGGTCTGGAATTTGCACAAATATTGTCAGTGGGGAAAAGACAAGCTAGAAAAAATAACCAGGATCGTCAAAAATAGCCACAGATACAACCTCTTGCGTCAATTGGCTCTTTTTTGTTAGGATTGTCTATTTTTAGGGTCGTGAATGAGCTCACACGTGAAGAACTTCTCTTACGCACATGAATATCTGAAATGATTTTTGTGACTCTAGGGACTGGCGGAGGCATTGATGGAAACTGGTTTGAGGACAGGAGGGAGGAGGCTCCACTGAGAAAAGAGAAAGACAGAGACCTAGAACCTCTCCTCCTCTCCCCTCAGCTTTTCCTGCCTTCTCACTGTGTGCCAAACACACATTAAATTACGTCCTCTATTGTGAACCTCAATCTCTTTTATTTATCTCGCTTATGAGACAATTTTGCATGTTTCATCCTCACATTCACGGTTTTCTTCTCTTGCCAGCAGGAGGAGGCTACTTATTTACATACCATTATTCCCCTCTCTGTAATTTCTTTAGTGAATATGTGTAAACTCCTTTGGGGAATCAATCTGAGGCCCCGCTGTCTTCTGTATCATTTATTCATATCACACAGGTAACCAGCACTTGTGACTCTGAGCAAATGCCATCAGTTGTCCTGGTAGTGACAGAACGCTATCCAGGTGAGAGATGTCCATGGTGGTAGAGATCTGCTGCTTAGTGAGGCACGAATGCAGAGAGGTACAGTGACACACAGACGTCAGGCTAAATATTGACTGGAATTTTAGATATTGTATTATTGTACGTGTTATTGTTTCCTGGTTTTGAAACCTGCATTTCAGCACTGTTTGTAGCTCTTCCTTTACTTGCCTCCACTTACTTGGTCATCATATTAACATTAGTAACAGGAAGCCTTGACCACATTAAGTGCTGTAAGAAGAGGCTGGTCAAAATCACATTCTAACAAAATGCCTTTAAGTATTATTTTATTTATTTATTATTATTATTATAGTAGTATCCTTTCAGTATATCTAAGTCAATCCTTTTTGCATAAGGGCTGTTCTGTGACCGTGTAATGCATTACAGCACTGCCTCTGGCATGTGCAAACCAAATTTGAAAATAAAAGTGATATATGACCTTGCATTCTGGATTTGACAATGCCGAACTGGAAAAAAATAAATAACAAAACAGAAGAAAGGGCCTCACAAAAAGGGATGCCCCCTAAAAGAGGATCAAGCACATAATTGGTGCCAAGATTGGACAAACACGGAACAAATGGGCTACAGATTGATTGATTTGCTATATTTTATTTTTACAAGTACATATTTTACCAGCCAGATGCTGGTAAAATGATATAAGACAGCTAGAAGTACCTGGGGATTCACATGGGTCCCACAATATGGAGGTAAGAAAGAAAACAGAATCCAAGTGTCTCCACTGAATAAGTCCTAATGTGGAAATGGAAATGGAAAGAACAAGAACAAGAACCAAGTTGTCCCAATGGTCATCAGGTACCCAGCTGGTGTGGTGAGCTGGGCAAGAGTGGACACAGAAGCTGCTGATATCAAGACCAGATTACTCCTCACATGCAATGGTGGATTCCACCAAAATCCATTGCTAAGACTGTACATCAGAAAAAGTGGGGGAGGGGCTGCAGAGACCAAAGCTAAGATCCAAAGCATGTTGCAAGAACAACCGAGTCATACATGACATTACTTCTCATTACTCTGACGAATGACATGACATTACTTCTCATTACTCTGACGAATGTAAACTGAAAACCTCCCCCCTATAAACCCAAAGTTTAAAAGAACAACAAATTGCACAAAATACAGCCAAACATCTCACTACTGATGCACGAGGCTTGCGAAACACAATGATGCCATGTTCTCAATATAATGCCAGTAATACTGTTTCATCAAACGCTTTGTTGTGTGAGTCTATGCTTTGTTTCACCGACATAATCCAGTTTCATATTAATGACGGGTATAAGGCCACAAGTATGCGTTGCCTGATGGGAGCCTTCAGCAGCAATGTAACTACTAATTCACCGAAACAGATAGTGAAAGGAAAATCACAACACAAACTAGTCCCATGTTGCCAGACCTGCTGAATTCCATATATGGCTGTTTGAGCGCATGCACATGCAGTGGTGGGCCATACCTGCTACCTGATAGGAATGTGGCCAAATCAATGGAGGCCAGCATGCCGGAGCTAACTGATAACAACTGATGACAACTGGCACCCTAACCCTAACCCTAACCCTAACCTGCACAAATTTAAACATGTCACTACTTTGTGCAGCAAGACCAGCATCTGCAAAATCTTTTAACTCACATTTTCCTAAAGAGGCATGTCAAAATGAAACATGGATAATCTGTCAAAGTGACAGAGTTGGTAAGTGCAGTGGCAGAGTCACTTCACAGATGGATAGCCCCAGCTGATTTTGGTTATATTTTATATTCTAATCCATTGTTAAATTTGTCAAACATAAATATATCAGGGATATAGCCTACAGCATGCAGTCCTATGTCATCCAGTCCATACATTTTCATACACTGCCGTGGGAAATAAGTTATTAATTCATGACACATTTCAAACTGAAAAAAATGGGTCCCTACAAATACTCAACTATCAAAATCTGACACACCCGTTTCAGACAGCAGCAGAGAGGGAAGCTGAATGAGGAGCAAGTAGAGGAAGTGCCATGAAAGTCGCTCTATGACACGTGCCACCAGCAGACAGTGGCTGGCATCGGGAAACCCTACCAGTGGCTGCAAAAAGTTGGACAAGAGCAGGATCTCTGCATCAGGTCAGCAGAGGCAGAGGTCAACGACAGGCGGTCTAGCACTTGCAAGCAGGAACAGCACAGACTGAGCGGCACAACCAGCTTGCGGGGATCACAGTTAGGAACATCTGGCCTCGACTCTTTTATGTCCAGAAGGGAAACAGCACAAAGGGTGGTTGAGGATGACAGAGCAAAGCCTGCGAGAGTCCAGGTCCAGACAGATAAAAAGGTACTGGCCAACCAACAGGAAATTGTGTAATGGACAAGCCACAGAAAACAGCAGCGATGACAGCTGTAGAAATTCCCAGTGACAGCAAGATCAGGAAGGGAGAATATGAGAAGCTGGAGAACTACCAGGGACTGCAAGGGGAACTGGGGAGGATATGCAAAGTAAAGGCAAAAGTAGTCCCAGTGGTGACAGGAGATTCAGGGCTGTGACCCCCAAGCTGGGAGAATGGCTCCAACATCTTCCAGGAACAACAATTGAGATCTCAAACCAGGAGAGAGCCGAGCTTGGAACAGCTAAGATACTGCACACAGCCCTCAAACTCACAGGTCTCTGATAGGGGACAGGAGATTGAGGATGGTACACACACTTAGGCTCACTTTAACACACAGTGGGCCAACATACATACATGGAGCTCATTCGGACAAAGCTGTTTATATGGGTACACCCTGACCCTCGTCTGACTAAGTTGTGGCATATATTAACTGGTCTTATTTGGTTGCTACAGCAGCTGTGCAGTTTTAATACTAACTTGTCCAGTAGACAATCAGGCCTGTTAGAAAAATTCTGAATGAACCTGTCTGGAGGAAACAGACATTATGAGATATGCTTGTATTTTCTAGAAAGTTAGTATTAGAAACCTGTCAGGAAGATCAAATTAGGGGATATTACTTGCTGTTGGTCGGACACTGTTTGCTTTTGGTAGACTGTTATCCATCCAGTTGTCTGGCAGCAAGTTTACTAGGTAACTCATTGGGATAATATAAAAATGTATTAAGCAACAGCTTGATCAGCTTGTTCCGGGAAACCAACAAATATGTAGAACTATGTCTTTTGTCACTAATACAAAAGGGGACGTGTCAAAGAAAAACAGGTGTGTGAGATTTCTATTTTGACAGGCTGCTAGTTCTACAGTGGTTTGGCAGAGTTTTAACTGCTGCAAAGTGGCTTGTTTGTTTGCAGTTTGAGCAACTTTCTGGAAGAAATACTTGGTCAGGATATATGAAATTGGCTGCTGCTGCTGAGCTGGTGCCTTTGTACTTGTCTGGAAGAAGGCTTGCAAATACCAACCATTACCTTACAACATGTTTATGCATTCCTCTAGGCTGCAGGGAAAGAGGGGGAAGAAACAGCCATAATGGCTTGAGCAATGAAATTGGGAAATTGACTTCAGCACCACTGATACAGACTTAAGTTATTTAGCTGCATTTATAGAGATACCTTTTGCTGATATCAAATCTAAATCCTAGTCATGAACTTTGACCTATAAAACACAAAGATGAGTGACTGCAGTGTGACTTTGTACAAAAGATTAGTGGACACTTGTGCTGCTGTTTCTCTGTCAGTGTAACAGACACAGGATGGAGAGGTAGAGCAGACACTTTGTGTTGCAGACAGCCACAATCAAAATATACACCACTTGCCTTATGTTGGTGGAAAATTAACTAACATTTATCATTCCAGAGGAGAAGTCCCCCATTTTCACATTTCTGAAGCAACCTTTAAAAAAGATTTAAAAGTTCCCTCCCAGAGTTTCCTGACTCTAAGTCCCAGTGCAGCTGATAAATTCACACTGTATGTCACATTATTCTCTTATCTGCCTCCCCTGTATTTTGATCATGCTGTGAGGAGTGTTTGATTTGGGTAGAGGCCTTTCAGAGGCCTGCAGTGGACTAGCGCCTGTCTCCCAAGAGGCCTTGCACAAGGGTTTGGTGCTCTACTGTAGCAGTGCACAGCCCCATCCACACAAAGGGATGGGAGAAGAGGTGAATTATTCCCAGTCCGATCCAACAACAGTGTGCCGTGCTGCAACACTGAGGTTAATTCTGCACTGGTGGCTACGGGCCCCGCCATCTCTGTCCCAAGCCCTGCAGCTGAGACTGAGTACACCAGCAGCTGCTTTATTGCCCTTTTAATTAAAGATGCATGGGAGTTAACCTGTGGCCTTGGGCTCCTCACAGCGTCAGGTTAATGTTCATTAGTCCAGGCTACACTTAAAGGAGCCGCAACCATGTACCTAAAGACAGATGGTTGAGACGGTGACCTGTTTTTAAGAAGCATGAAATTAGTTATGTGTGAGCTAAATGGTTTGATCACGTCAGGTCTGTGTCTTAGGGACACAAAGCACTGACAAACTGATAAACACAATTTAATCTTCTGTAGACATGGACTCAAGAGTGAGAGGGTAAGCTAGACGGGGGTGGGGGGGCAGAACAAAAGAGAGAGAGGAAAAAAGGAGTAGAGTAGGGAGTGAAGACTGGATATTAGTGTGGCTCTGAAACAAGGCAGTGAAAAATGCAGGGCCAGAATCAGGGGAGGACAGGCCTGCTAAATCTGGGTGCCTGTCTAGAGTCACGGGGTCAAGCTGTGGATGACGCAGATTAGTGCAATAACAAAAATATCCCATCGTAAACATGGCTCAGGATCTCCAGCGTGTCAGCAGGCCCACAAGCCAAACTCCACAGGATCCGCACGGCCCTGCTTCTTCTCCCCAGGGTTGCGAGGGTCTAGCGGGGCCTGGGGTCTGACGCAGCACCCCTGTTCTTCTCAACCACAGTCCTCCAAGGGTCACAGAGAAGAAGAATGGATCCTCAACCGCCAAGATCTCCTTCCGATTCCACGACCATGACCTTCGCTTCACCCTTTTTCCTTGTTCTCTCTAAGTCTCTATCTTTCACTCTCCCTCCCCTGGCTCCTTCTCCCTCCTTCTCAGTCTGTGTCCAAATATGCGGTTACCTCTCTTAACCTCTTCCCAAGCTTTATCTTCATGATTTTTCTCTCTTTTTTTCCCGAGCACCTCTTTTAAAATTCTTGGCCGGTGGTAAGCAGTTGAGGTTTCCAGGAGCAGAGCAGAGCAGAAAAAAGACAGACCGAGCTGAGAGCGGAGCAGCGATAGCACTGATGTTAACACCCTCATCACTTCTTTTGCATGCTTTAGCCCATTTGCAACAATTCACCTACATTTTACATGACTACTTCACATTCCAAGCATAGCCTACCATATGTTTTTAGAGTTCTGAAAGTGTTTTTCCTACCTTCCAGGCAGACATTTGTTTCCATTTATTTCAGTAAAGGAAGGAAAATCCACTTGTGGAGACTTAAAACGTGCTTGAGATAGATAATGCATCACAGTCAACTTCCTGCCTGAACTTGTTTTTGTCAAAGCTACTTTATCACTGAAGTAATATAATATAATGCCCCATATTGATTTGAAAAGTCTACACATCCTCTATTGTGTTCACATACTAGTGTGACGCTCCAACATCCAGCACATCAAAGTCAGCTATTAAACAACATTGCATTTAGGGGCTATTAGAATGGGAAAATAAAACCCTGAAAACAATCACTAAGGACAATATCACAAAATGTCTAGCAGTGATATTGAAGGGTTTTCAACGTAGTGAGTCCCTGGGACCCACAGGTGGTCCTTTCAATGGGTTCAAGGGGAAATTAAGTGGGTCCACAATAAAATCGTGTTTTTTTGAGAAAATGTAGTGTTAAACTCCATATAACTTGATGCTATATGGTTGTAATTGTGGTTATATTTATGTATGTGCTGAAATGCTGAAAATTAAAGAAATAAAATCCCTAATCAGGATTTTTTTTTTTTTTTTTACAAAACAATGTCACATCATCATGACACAGCCTAGTAGTCTACAAAATTCAAATACACAAATCAGACACCAAGGTTTGTTGTCTGTCTGATGTTGTTCTGTTGTGTGAGAAACTCGCACAATAGAATGTAAATATCTGTCAGAACACAGCGTCTGAATAAAAGACCGTTACGAACTCCATCTATGACTTCCACACGTAGGCACAGATGTCAGCTTGAGCAGCAGAATATTTAAAGTTTGATTTATCCCCTGAATGTTTGAAAAACTGTGTCAATTAGATTAATATTCAAATCTAAATCAAAGTTTGAGAAAAGTGTGCATGCAGATTAGTAAACTGAGCATGAAATGTACGGTCCTTTCACATGATAGGAATTACGTGATATTAGCAGTGAGGCTGATTAAAAACTAATTCCTTTCTATGTGCACAACTTCCACATGTTCATCAACCTCTACTTACTGATACACATCTTCTTTTACATGTTCATAAGTATCTACAAACTCAAAAGCATTACAATGTTATTTTTTTTAGCAAACTGGGAGGCTGAGATTGCTGGGGCTGGCTGGCCTGTCTGCCCAACTAGGGGGACTGTAGTCAAACCCAGCCTCCCTACTGGTTAATGATGAACGGTGCAATGAACACATCAAAGTAGCAAAACCCAAAGCACGAACAAAACATGAAACACATAAGACTTTAGGATACACAGACACATTCTTTTAAGCCTTTACACCTAATAATTTGATCGCTATTGCATATGTTTCATTACAGTCGAGCAACTCTACCTGTAAGTGAATGAATATGTGTGTGCAAAAGGGGATTTCTTCATTCATCCACTCACTTACTGTCTCTGCTAGATTTTGCAGCAGTGGACTCCCACAGCAGAAAGGCTCATCCTTTCTATATGTTCTGTATGCAGTCAACTTACAGACTGACAGATTTCAACAAGCTACAGATTGCTGCCTATTGCACAGAGGTGCCCATTACTACAGATTCACTGAAGACTTCACTGCCTGAGGGGTGAGCCACTATAAGAAAATGATGGGACACTGTGGTGAGAAACAAGCGAGTGGGAGTGTGTGTGTTTATGTGTGTATGTCAAAAAGAGAGACGAGTTATGCAGCACATGATGACCTTTAGTTTTTTTCTGCTTTTAAAAGGAAAAAAATAACACTGTCCCACAATTTTAAGCTTCTTCAACAGGAGACACAGTGCCCCCTGGTGGAACTGCACAAGAATAGCAGCCATTCAGAAATGTGCTGTTCACCCTCTGCATGCACAATGCCATAATAGTTAAACTCCCTAAACATTGAAAATCCATTCACCAACTCAGCTTTGAAGACTTTGTCAGAGGGGGAGCTGCAGAAGATTTTATTGCAAAAAAAGAAAGAAAAATATATCTTTCTGTATGGGCTCTGTGCTCTGCGTAGCACACTGGCTTTCAAATAAAGCAAATGCACTTTAGAGTTAATTAATAATGCATCACACGCTAGGCTCAGAGTGAACCGAGTAGCATACACAAAAACAAACCAATTGTCTTTTCTGTGAGGCTTGATTCACAGAAAAACATGGGAGCCTCGGGGCAATTCACAAGGTTCACTTCAAGTGCACTGAAAGAATCCGCAGTGATTGGAGGACAGTTTTCAAAAAGTGATTCTCTATCGCCCCCTGCTGTCTGAAAAGATCATTTCAAAAAGGTTTATATCAATGTCTGTCAAAGAGAACAACCATCAGGGGCATTAAAGACTTCAAAGGCAATTATTTATGTGATGAGAACTTGGACAGAACAATAAATTAATAGTGACTGTTATTTCCTGCATGTTTATTATGTTTTTCCAGCAGTTTGAGTGGTGTTCTGAGTGCCAAGTGTGCTGTGTGTTGTATCACTAGCAGTGTTTCAGGGATAAAAGGAATTTCCCGCTATGGCATCAGTTCAAAATTACTACCACTACTACGACATTGCTATAACTCTATAAATCATAAACCCTCAACCTTCGATAGGTCAAATTTGAAAAAGAAAGAAGGTAAATATTTCTCAATCAAGAAAGTGGTCAATCCTGTGCAGTTATTAGCTTTATCCTTATATATTCTTGATTTTCACTGGAGTTGTCTAATATACAGAGACAATAAAAGTGAGTAATGTAAACTTTGGACAACTGATTTCTCAGTGAAAGTATTTACTTCAGCAATATCATCTTAATCACAGATTCATGTAAGATGAAGTCCAACAGGGGGTGGGGTAAGATTACTGTCAACTGCAATTATTTGAAAAAATATATTAGCCTATAGAGTATTTGTTATTTTACCGTTTTAATTCTAGTTAATTATCCACCTTATTTTACTTTTATTCAAACTGTTTTAACCCGCTCACCTTGCTTTTCCCTTCAGTTCTCTTTCCTGCACAGATAAACACACACACCTACACTTCTCTGCTTCTCACTGCACACACACCTAGCCCTACAAATAACACGTTGAAGACAGTGTGTGTCTGTGTCTCGGCAAATGAAAGTGATGATTACATGGTGACTGGCAGAGAACACAAAGGGGGGGTGGGGGTGATGTCAACCTGTGGCGCTAATAGGAAAACACACCTCCATAATTATGTAGCGATATATCTGAAACCAAGCCAATATCTTGATATTTTAGCATGAGGATTCATTCATTCATTCAATATTGTGATGCTGATATAGTTTCTCTTGCTCTTGCTTCCACTTAAGTGCAAATTAAGAAAACTGTTGTTATCGCACACTAGGGATGTCACGAGAACCGATACTTTGGTACCAAGTTGATGCAAATTGTCCAAAAATACAACAGTACACATTTTTCTGTCACACTGGAGGTACCGTAGCTACCGGATGTATTTATTTAGAATTAATATTTATTTAGATTTAGCGTTCAGTGGGCGATAACGCATTCTTCTGGAAATTATGGGGGCACTATACATACGATTTACGCTTATTCAAGATGGCTCCTCCACACACATCTGGAGAGGAAACACTTCCCTCCTCCTTTTAACTTAGTGAAGCACTTTGCAGACAGGCATGTCATGTTAAATAGTTATTTCTTTTTCTAATTATGTATAAGCCTATTTACTTTTTCCATACTTTTCTCATGTCTCTGCTGGATACTGCAATTGAAAGCTGTTATTTAAGCACAGTTGACTTATTATTAGTTTTAAATACTTCAAGGTGTAAATACTTGAATGCTCCACATATTTTAATAAAGGAGTGTATGCTGAAGTAAATGGGATTTTTTGTTTTCTTTTTTTTTACTGTGCTATTGAAACAGGTATCAAGAATTGTGGAAATTCAGTGGTACTGGTACGGACTACTGAATTTCTGGTATCGTGACAACCCTAATGTAAACAGTTGCTTTACCAAATGCTGTCCCTCTTTAACACCCATCTCACAAATTTTCGCCCACGACTGGTGATCTCCAAAACCATTACAACCTGACGTGAGAGGGGAATACTTGTTCAAGAACGAGTGAAACTGCCGACAGACTCACTGTGCTGTGGAAGACCACGCTGTGGCCGTTGCCCACGCTCTCGATGTGCGTGGCCAGGTTGAGGCAGATGGCCCTGTGGCGGATGGCGTCCATGGTCTGGGCATCGAAGAAGTCATGAGGCCTCGCTGGAGGGAGAGGACAGACTGGGATCAGGGCAGAGACCCACAAACACACCGTCATGCAAAATTCCATGATGTTTTTCCATGACAGTCCACAAGTAAGCCAGAGTGCTGTCCTGACCTAAAAATGTTATTCCTTTGTGGTTTGTTAATATTTCAGCTCAAAAAACTCCTTAGCGGTTTTGAAGTAAGGTTCAAGCACTTTGGGTTTTTGACAGCCCAATATGGAGGAAAGTCTAGACGGTCCCTGCAAAGCAAGTAAATAATTAAATAGAAATAAGTGAGCAAAAATTAGTTTAAGTACTGAAGGAAAGACAGCTTCCCATTATGACGAAGGTGACCACCAGGATGCAGGATAACCAGTGTTTGTCCATATTAAGGCAGGGTTCAAATCTGAGAATTAGACTTCTTAATTGAGATAACGTGTCTGTGGTTTATTTTATGAGGACCGAATTCTCCACAAGCCAAACACTTATGTTTGCGTTCATTTTTTTGATGGAATTGTGAAATTCTGTAAAGTTCATCTACGAACACTGCATTTTTTCCACATTCACACTGGACAATGAGTAAGCATTCATTTACAATGGTAGCATATGGTACCAATTACAGACAGATAGTTTCATGCTGTTTATACTTCATTTTTTTCTGTTTAAATGAAAAACCCCACAATAGTTTTATATGTATATGTCTAAGGATGGTCTTTAGTGTTTTTCTGTTCATTGTATGTGGGTATAATTAGCAGGGTTTACTCTGAGGTATTTTTAGTTTTAATTTGAGTGATCTCTTGAAATATTTTTCTGTTTTAGTAAGACTTTAGTCATTAATTTTACATTCGTCTTATTCAGGTTTTCATAAGAAGCAGTGACTACTAAATGCTTGGACCCCTAATAATTGTGATCATGATTTTCAAATTAAAACTGTCAAAGGAAAGCCAAACTGTGGCCCTTAAGTGAAAACTTCTGCCCCTCCATGGCTGCATCCGTTGAAAGAACACACAACTCATATTATAACCTGCTGATATCCTCAATTGCATGGACCCTAAAAAAACAACTCAATAATAGGTTCCTGTCACAGCTGCAAGAATGACTTCATTTGGGGTGACGACTTGCCACGGAGTGATGGTGGGTTAGAACCAATTGGGAATGGGTCACAAATTCCCAGACCAGTGATCTGTGGTCTGGGAATCTGAGGCTGCGTCTGTGTCGACACGAAAAAGATTTATGTTCGCGCAGTTGTTGAGCATTCTGCCACGCGATGTAGCCAAAAGCGAGGGTCCCGTCATGCACAACTGCCTGGGTTACTTATACAATGACACTGCAAGCAAACTTCAATACCTAGAATCCCCTGTGAACTTAGTGAACAAATTAAACTACTAGCCATAAACTACTAGGAATTTCATACCTATCCAGCAAAACAAGCGGCTCTGGTGTTTACTCTCACTTAAATTCCAAATTGTTGTAAGGCAAAAACACAGAAACACAAAAAAGCAGGCACACATATACACACACGAGAACATCTTAACGAAAACAATGGGGATGCACCGGCTAATTAAGATATAGAGTAAAAGCTTGTGTGTGTAAAGGTATGAGAGAGCTCTGCCGCAACAGAGAGTGATAAAGCTGCAGCTGGAAAGGGAGGAATGAGGATAAACTACCTAGATGTTAGACAGATGCCAGTGTAGCCTTGAAATGACACCTATGGTCTGATTAATCTTCCCCAACCTATAAAAGGAACATGTAAATCTTCGACCAACATCATAAAATTAATGAAAATGGGAGTTATTTGTTTTCTGACAACGGCATCTAACTGTAAAAGCATACTCGCCGGTAACATAAGAGGTGTAGATGTAGATTTGCTCTTTTGCACTCAAAGGTTTACACATCAGCTACCACTTCATAGGCATTTCCTGGGAGCCTCTGAACTGTAATGCCATACCGAACCAAATGAGAGGAATACAAACAGAAAAGAAAAAAAAACCTGAAGATGAGCTGGTGTTCGTGACAGGCAAAATCATCGGAGGCTGAGCTTGCCACCAGGGTACAGACTGGCTACCTGAACGATGACACCCCAACTGGGAGAGAAAGCTCCAGCGGTAGGTTCACAGTTGTTCTGTGAAATGCCAAAACACCCCTTCAGATTGCCCTGGGGAAATTCTGCCAGACTGGCTTTTCATGAGGCAGATATGTCTGTTCTTGTGTGTGTCTGCGTGTGTGTGTGTGTGTATTTTTGCTCAAGCTCCAGCTTCTCCACCAAAGCGGGATGTGGGAGGTCAGCAGCTGAAATCATCTCTTTAGACACACTACAACATAGCCTCTACTCACAAGAAGAGTGAAAAGCGTCACACAGCGAAAAACCATTTAGAAAGGCGTTACAATTGATCCAACACTACCCGAAAATCATGTTGTAATCCTCCACAAAAAAAGAAGAGAAAAAGTACAAAGTCACACTCACAAACTGGGTAGACAGAAGTTAGTTCTCGTTAGGGCTGGGCAATATAACAATATTATATTGATACTATGATATAGGACTATCATCTGAGATTTTGGATATTGTGATATCGTTGATCTGCCATAAATGTTGTCTTTCATGGTTTTAAAGGCTGCATTATAATAAAGAGATGCAATTTTCTTAATTTAATAGACTGTGTGCTATCATTTACTTCTACTTGCTTGGTAATCAAATCCACATTACCAATAACTGATTATCAAAAATTTCATAGTGTAATATTCTGTAAAAGCACTAATAGTCATGCCTTTAATATCACCAGAATATCGATATCAAGGTACTCAGTCAAACATATTGTGATATTTGATTTTGTCCATATCACCCAGCCCTACTTCTCGTGCCATTGAGGTACGTACGTAGAGAGCGCCTGCGTTTGTTCTTGAGTTTCTTCCTCTTGTTGACTCCGGCCTTGGAGGGCGATTCCTCCTTGAGTTTGGCCTGGCTGGACATTCTGGAGGAGCTCTGCTGGCTGAAGTGGCTGGGTACGTGCCGCGCCAGACCTCCCTGGGAGGCAAAGCTGGCATTGCAGCCCCCAACTACACACTGCAGCAAAGCAAAGAGAATACAGCAGATTAGGACTGGGCATCCTGAAACGTCTGTCGTGGGTATATTTTTACAGTTACTGGGATAAAGACGATAAACATTCCTGTTTGCAACCAACACCTTTTTATTTCAAATAATGATGTGGGGTAGTAGTTTTCCAAGGAATGGAGGGTTACTAAAACTCACTAAATCACTTTTCGCTTCTGCAGTACAAGCATGAGTCAAACTCCATGAGTCAAACTGCTAAAATGATTTGGGCAAACAGTCTGGCTTGATCCACATTACTAATATCAGTATGTTTATTAGTATGTTAACTTGTAAAAGACTATTAGCAGATATCATCATAGTTAACCACATCTACAGATGAAAGCCTAGAGTAGAGGAGACAAAATGTACATCATGTGAGCATTTTCAGGGTCACACCTTGAATGGCTTGTCCCCGCTGTGGGTCAGCATGTGTCTCTGGAGCCAACTCTGACTGGTGGACGGTGTGTTGTACACCTTACAACCCTTCCACAGACACACAAATACCTGACAGACACACACACACACACACACACACACACAAAGAAAGACACAGAAACAAGGTCATCCACTTCCATAGGATAAAGATATGTGAGAGCTGGGAATTAAGACAAAGAGAAGCAAGTCACCACCGAGTTAGGACAAGAGAAAAGGGCAGGCAGCAACGTAACAGAAGAGAGGGGGTAGGTACAGACAGCGTTGTTAGAGAGAAAGCAAGAGAAAGAGATTTCTCACATGGAGGGTCCCTAAGCTTGCCTGGTCCTAACCAGACTCCTAGACTTTCTGACCCACAGAGTCTGAGGAATTACTTTGATGCTGCTTACTGATGCTGCTTCTGATTGGTCTTGGCTTTGTCCGGTGAGAGAGAAAATGTCAACAGGAGCAAACGTCAAAGCCGATAATTCAGTTTGTAAACGTCTATGTAGACTATGCAGACAGACTCTGAAAATGAAGGCCACATCACAACATGTAGACAATGACCTGTTCAGCGTTCAAAACACGGTCAAGCTTGCTTGCAGCTCCATCCACTACTTGGTGAGTGACATCAACATTTACACTGGCCACACTGTTGTACATCAGCAAAATCCAGGGTTCTTGGCAACTTAATGAGCTTAATACACTGATTTAATTGTTCTGGGCTTTCCATACCATCATCTTCCAGCTACAGTTGGATGACAGCTACAGCCTGTGAGGCAAAATAAAGGAAGAACTCAACAAGACGTTTGACTAAAGTCCAACATACTGACCCCTCCTCTTTGCCCATCCACGTGAATACCCCTGATGTGTTCAGCCAGGTCGGGGCTGGAGTTGAAGCACTCTGGGCAGAGGTCCCAACAGCAGGGGTAGGCCACCGCCTTGGTCCCAGAGGAGCTGGCACTGCCCTGCCCGTTCATCATAGCAGGCGTGGACCGCCCGCTTGACACTGTGCTCTCCATTTCCATCAGAGTACTGCTGATACTGAGAGTGGGAGGGATAGAGAGTGTGAGAGAGAGAGACAGAATACAAGTCCATAGTTTTAAAACATGAGCAATCAGGCCATCAACACCATTTTAATATTCTCAGTTTGGCTTGCCATGGCTTTGAGGGACAGGTGCAGATGTTATTAACCACACTGAGCAGCAAGTAAGCGTGAAAGCCTCGCTATTTTCCACGCATGCCACTTTTATCCCTCATGTCAAACCAAATACATTGCCTTGTCAATGCCACTTCGGTCATCCCAGCACTGGTGCGACTCTGCTACGCCTTGCAGTGCTGTGCTTTCATAAAAGCAATATTTTTTTTCATCAGTCTACTCAACATTAATGTTCCCACTTCACTTATCACACCATGGGAGCAGCAATTAGTCGTACTACTCGTCCCATTACTTTTTCATCACCATTTGCATTCCAATGCTCCTGTCCTCCGTTTCAGCAGCAAAATCAGAGGCGTGGGAATACGTGCACCTTTCCACCATTTTTTATCCAAATTAGCTTTTTATACGAGAACGCAGAGGACTTGTTAACAGAGAAAAGATTGAGGGATGTGGGTTTAGATAACTCAACAGAGGGTGACAGAGGAAACGACTTGACTGTTAAGTGTGGTTGCTGCCTACATTTGTGTTACTCTCCTCGTTATTGGGGGCAAGTATTAGCGTTACTGTGGCGTGCTACCACCCAGTACCACCACCTCGTACCCTGGCCAACATGGACATTTAACCATGCCTGTTGCCCAACCCAACCTGTCCTCGGAGTCCATCCGGCTCAGCGGCTCTCCGTCTGAGGATGACATTTCGACACTGGGCCGCCTCTTGTCGCCGAGCTCCCCGCCTCCTCCGCTGGGCTTCTCCCCGTCTTCACAAATCGTTTTGCTCTTTTCGCAGTCAATCCCCGGAGACCCGCTCTCTTCTCTTTGTTCCTCCTTAATTTCTTTAACTGTGCTGTCGCAGGCTGCTTCGTTGCAGTCTCCTGGACTTTGCAGCGGCTCTGACTTCTGCTCTGACTCTTCATTAGCGGCTGTCGTGTCTTGATTGACCGCTTCGGCGGCGTCTGTCACCGCCTCGGCCGCGGCCTCTCCTGGCTCTGCAGCGGGCTTATCGTCGCTAGCCTCGCTGTCCGCCTCTTCCATTTTCGGCTCTACGCCACCTCCCGGCTCCTCTGATTTCGGCTCTGGGAGGCCTTTCTCTTTCTCCTGGCCCTCGTCCCCGGTTTTCTCCGCGAGAGGTTCATCGTCCTTTGCACCCAGCGCGGATGTTTCCTCCGTAGTGGCAGTAGCCATTTCAACAGTAGGCCTGTACCCCGTGATACTTTCGGTATTAAAATTTCCCCGTAAGAACGTCAAATGCCCTGGTGCAGAAGGAAGGCTGGAGCAAGTCGCTCTGTCAGCTCTCTGGTTGGACCGAGGCAGCAGGGGGCGGGACAACACTGACGTCGGTATTTGGGCTTTCCACGTGTTTCCGAAATCACACAGCTCGTTTTTCCCCTTTCTTTTCTTTTTTTCGGGTGTTTTACGAAGCGACCAGGGTTTACTGGGGCAAAAATGTCCAAACTGGGGTACGGGGTCCTCGTGGGTTCTCCAGCACAATGAAGATTGGCTAAATTACGTGCGTGCGCTCAATTTACCTGTCAGCTCTTCCTCTAGAGTAGCTTACACGACAGAGTGAGGGAACCCTCCTGCAGAGGTCGTTCACTAGATTGATGTCAGTTTAGTTAGAAACAATTAATTCACCAAATCATGCGTGCATACATGGTTGTACCGTTTTGTCGTTCTTTACTGAATTATAATGCATATGGCGTGCCACCGCATTATTATAACAATGCTGCAAAATATAATGTTCGGCGGTCAAGTGTAAATTGCATCGGTAGGAGAATGACCACAAGGGGGAGCCATAGCTCTAGTTTTAAATAAGTTGTCAACTACCGAGGGCCCAGTAAGAAGTCCACCCATGTACCTGTACAAATGCTGATTTTACGTAATAAAATGTCTTGATCTGAACTTCGCCCACCATGGGTTACTTGGTGTACCTGCGATGTGTATCTGTGATGTGCTCTCATGTCCAAGTTAATTATTTCCCTTCGTGGACAATTAAGTGTAGACTATCTTAATGGTGATCTACCAAGAATGATTTGATAATTCATTTTTCAAACCTAAGATATGAATGTAAACTTAAAAGGTATAGGAAGAGCAAAACAGTGTCTGTTTTTTGTCAACATAGATCACAATGACTGTATCCTATTTTTTCTTTGAATACAAATCCTCCACATTAGCCGTACTGTAAGACAGATGAGCTGATGTGATTATGGTTGCAATACCTGTATAATGTAGTTTATTTTTAGACGTGAAGCTCACTCATTCGCTGGATCACGGTTTGCTGATAGGTGCGCTGCATTTGGATGTGCCGTAAATGGCGCACAGCGGTGGGTGTGGAGCAAAGCGTTTAAAAGGAGCGTTGGCGAAGCTGTAGGGTATTATGTGAAATGTCTCTTTAGTCACTGTAATAAACCAATTATTGAATTTCATTTTCGCTTTGGGCGTTTTTAATGCAAAACGCACTTCTTACACCTTATCCAATGATATTTTCCACAGGTGATCAGCGGCAGCATTTTATTGTGGGTTTCATGCAAGAAAAGGTGGAACTTGATGCTTGTAAACCCGCCTCCAGTCCACATATCCCCGCAGACCAGCACCATCTGTCCCGTTAGATGTATGCCTCTCCGTAATTAAATCGCATAATGTGTGATGAATCTAAATGTAATGGAATTTATTGTTTTTTAAGCCAACCAAGCCTATCTGACACACTAATTTGAAGGTCTGCATGCTCACTTTACCACCTGATGGCCACTGAATTTTAAATCGATGATATTAGTTTCATTTCAAAAGGCTCATGGCAATGTCCAAGCATACATCAGTAGCACTGCTGTAGTGCAATGTAATAGTAGCTGTACAACAGAAACTGTGCCTGCCTGCATATTTGGCACTGTTGTTGTTATTAGTCCCCCCAATACACCAAACAAAACATACACATGCAAACGAACCATTTAGTAAGAACAGCGACATTTATTTAACATGATAGAAAACAGATGGGATATGAACATTTGCATATCAAGTCTACTATGTAGCCATATATTGGATACATGCTCCCATCCTGCTGTATACCATGTAAAATATATACACAATGAACCTCTGGTAATTACATTTTGTACACACACACACACAAAAAAACTATTCATCCTGGATCCACAAATTTCCTTATTGCTTTTTACATGTGCTATTCCTTTATCAGTTCCAGGACCTTGAACCAACAAGTCATAAAAGAGAATCAAACCCTGAAAAAGTCCTTTCAGTTTAAATATATCTCTCAGAAATAGAAAAAAATAGTATAGCATGTCTTAAGCCAAACATTCACATGTGTGTCGGCAACAATGCGACAGGGGACTGCAGAGGATTTGATGTTTAAATAATTACAACTCAAAAAAAAAAAGAAAACTTACAAAACTTATTAATCTGCAGCAATAAAGTGGCACCTCCTTGTATTATAAATGAATTATAATGCATATATTCTCATCTTTCCCTTAAACAAATGTTATTTAGAGTAAATGGCTAAGTATGAAGTCAGGTGATGCTAATGACTGATGTCTGAAAGAAACTGAACTTGAATTAATTAGTGAATAACAAAGGATTCAGCTGAACTGAAATTATGTAAAAACATGTTAAAACCTTACTGAATAGGCATTGAAATATGAACAGAAAATTTGGCATGACCTGTTACAATGACAAAGGAAACATCAGAGGATCATATGTACAGGCCTGTAGCGCACATTTGAGCTCAGTCCATAAACTCTCACACACATACGCACACACATACGTGCACACTCACACACACACACAACTTAAAAACCTTATAAATAATGAAAATGAACTTAAAAACCTTGTAAATCATGAAAACAGAACTGCAATGACAACAGTATCAAAGCCGTCTTGTCTCGCTGCTGCCAAGTTGAGGAGAATGATAAGAGTGAGGTGTCCCACAGTGGGTGAGGTGTACCTAAACGTAGTGTAATTGATTGTGTTTTCTATACCAACCTAGCGTACCTGACAGTTTCACTAATTTGAATGATAAGAGTGAGGTCTCCCAGAGGGCGGCGAACCTGGGGGAAAGTGACAAAGGAGTTGTCCTTGGTGACACAGGAGCATAAGACGTCACAGTGAGGCATACAGAAGGCGGAGGTAAGGCCCCACAGCGCGGTCTGGTTGGTCTCTCTGTATGCCTTGGCTTTGTGCTGATGTCCTTGGGGGAAATCTTCATGGCTGCTTGGCATCGTTATACCTCCACTGTTGTTTCCTTCATGTGTAGGTTTTCACTGAGGCCAGAGCCTGGGCTGCAGAGAGGCAGAGATTCAGTCATGAGGGCAAAGATTAAACAGCACCCCAAAACTAACAGAAAAGATATGAGACCCCTCACAGTTACTGAACACTTGCTATTTCAAAAGTCCCATACTTAACCCAGACATTAAACCTGCACTATGCTATTTCAGAACCTATTAACAATCCTGAAACTGTTTTGTCAACACTCTTTGAGACATAATGGAATAAACCAATACCAACTCGGCTGGACCTGCCATATTGATGTTTTCAGCCTTTTTCTCCTCCTCCCCATAGTTTGTTGCCAAAATCAGTGCCGGCCCCTACTGTTTAAAAGAAGTGCTCTTCCCCTCCCATTCCTGATAACTCACTATAGTCACATCCATGAGGCAAGCGAGCGCAACAACTGAGGCAAGTACTGGCACTGAGTCGAAAAGGTCACGTTCTGCGTCAAAAAGATAACATGATGGGAAACGTAATGAAATATGCCACAGTTGGTTTATCTTAGTTATTAGCCTGCAGGCCCAGAGCTTAGCAAAGTTTGTCCTCGGCTGGCCTCCATACTGCCATGGTGTATACTTTTCGGGGATTGTGATGGGGGAGTGAGATTTGTGAAAAGTTTATTTCCAAAGACAAAAGTCAATTACCGCACACACTATTTCACCCCTGCATTGATTTAATTCAGGAAGCTTCAGGTAAGGTCAGGTAAAATAATGTAGTGCCTGTGTAACTTGATACCTGGATTTCAAGAATTTGGCAAGATAAATAGGATATGCTTGTATGGTTGGGCAATATTACTGTCATCTAGGTCAAAACACTTTATAGATTATTCTTCACAGCAAATATCAGAAAATGGGAAATTATGGTGAGTGTATAGCAGAATGCATACTTGTGTATGAACCAGGCCAGTTTACCTATAATGTGGGATATAATTTTTTCAAGACTTGGAAATGATCAGTTTCATTTTCCATTTCTTCCAGACTTTCCACAAAAACAGTTGTATCAGAAACAAGTACTTAAATGGCATCAAATATATCAATATGTCAGTACTGATATATTTCTTCATAAAAGAGATTTCATTAGGAAAATGTATATCAGAATGAAGTCTCTTAATTCGGATATACCTTTTCCCCATGCAGAAACTAAAAATCATAACACTGAGAACACTTGAGCATTGTGAGTATAGACAAAACAGGTTGATGAAGGCTCTTACTGGTGCTACTACACACACATGAAGTGAGACCCGTCAGTGAGCTGATGGGGGGTGTTAGGAGATTGAGGATGGGGTGGGGATGAGGACGACAGGCTTTTCACTGCAACGATACAGAGCAACATGTTGGATACACACACAGGCACACGTAAATGCAAAGACAATATGGCAAAACAAATTATGTCAGCAACTATTGACTGAATAAGCAGACTACAGAAAAAAATAATTATTGAAACTAATGGAACTGCAGAGACTACAGTGAGTAGGATCATGATGAATGACTGACCACATACACATCAATGGGAGCAGCAGCAGTTTGATGATGCTATTGTTAAGCAGAGCTGACACAACAATAGAGTATTCTTCAAGTATTCCTCTAGTTTTTGTTATCTCGCTAGAAGTGTACCTGCTACCAGCTTGCTGCGTTTGGAGGCCTCTGCTGCCAGCTCATATGAGATATTAATCATCTTCTCCTTCTCTTGTACTGTTGCCTCCTCTTCTGCCTCCTCCTCTGGGCTTAGAGCCACACTAGGAAGCACATTCTGCATACTGGGATGCAAGCAAACACACACACACACACAAGCACAAAATTTGGTCTGTGACTTAGAGAAAAAGCAAAATTTTGAGCACAGCTTCAGCACCAACGCAATTACCCAAAGACAGACAGTATTTCCTTTCAATCAATTCCAGGAGGCTGACATTTAGAAGGAAATGTCACTGTAGTGGGGAGACATGAACATGGACTTTACTGCACATCTAAGGCACTGATCTGCATTAAAAGACCAGGCAAACACGGACTTGCTTCTTTGAGCTGTGAGCTTTGAGCTTTGAGCTGTCTCTGGTGATGACTTGCTGTAACCTACAATTCACCTGTAGTTATGGAAAGCAAGTCACATATGCTGTCTGCTGGGAAATATCAATACGGTCCGCCCATGATGAATTCCCTGGTCCTAATCAAAGATCAGGGGCTTGACAATGTCTGTGATAAGGAGCCAAAAG
This sequence comes from Myripristis jacobus, assembly GCA_900302555.1. Lineage (NCBI taxonomy): Eukaryota > Metazoa > Chordata > Actinopteri > Holocentriformes > Holocentridae > Myripristis > Myripristis jacobus. Next base: position 31,141 of record OMLB01018801.1, on the reverse strand, counting down.
GTCCTAGATATGTGTTTACCTGTTTTTGGCTATGAGGGCTTTGATGCGGTCCACTTTCCTCTGCTTGTCAGCCTCCTGCTCAGGGCTCAGTATCTCCTCGGGGTCTGACTCCACATAACGCTCAGGAATCAGCACTTTGTCAGGCACAGACAGCTACATAAAAACAGATAGAGAGAGACACAGGCTGTCAAGGCTCACCGAGGCTCACCGAAACATGGTGAGGTGTTTCTTCTGGCTATAAACCAAGAAGAATAACATGCATTTGGAAGTTCACTAAATCTAACTGTGAAATGACAGAAAAATTAATGTTATTCTCCCACACTGTTCAGTCTAGTCAATTCCCCAGCCAGCCCTCCGCAACCTCTACATGAGACATCCAGACAGCTCTACTTTACATTATATATTATTCATTTGCATTTGTCAATACATTTGTCAAGAGTGTTACACTGTATCAATAGTGATAAAGCACCTTAATAATTTCATCTGAGAACCATGAACAAACCATTTTAGATATTTGAGTTCACCACCTGTATATTTCAGAACATTGTCCAACACAGTGTTTTGCATAATCTTTTCTAGATTTCAGTTGAATAAAAGTGTGTTCGATTATTCTGCCTCAGTCTTGATACACAAAAAAGTTTTGCTGTGGTGTTAAGAGCCTGATAACACTTGCTATAGTGTTGGTAAATGTTAAAAAAAGTACATAATAGCTCTAGGGGCCCTCTTTGCAGGGCCTCAAGCAAGACAAAATTCTGAGCATGAAAAGTTGTCCAGGAGCAAATGTGTAAATTTATTAGTATTAGTATAAATATTTTATGAATCTGCATTTCAATGTATTTCTAGTGCAATGACAATAATGTTGAATCTAATAAAAAAAAATTATGCCTGAAATCAGGAACAGTGCCTGAAAACTTTAAACCCTGTCTTTGGCCGATGTGTAAGAGCTCTACCTCTCGGTCCATATTGAATTGGTCTTCCTGCGAAGCTTCTTTGAGTCGGGCAATCTCTTCGGCTGGCGTCTCCTGCTCCCTCACCACCTCCTGCTGCCTCAGAGAAGCCTCCAGCTCCTGGATGTCACTGCTCATCAACTCATCTCTGCGCCTCATTTGGGACTACAAAACAAACAGAACACACACACACACACACACACACACACAGATTGGATAAGATACACAGGATTCCAGAATATAATTTCAACCTGTTGCATGCTTTATTGCTGCCTTAAGGGTGTGATCATTACGAGATGTGATGCAGTCCGTCTATATGTGTCACTGATTCATACCTGCATACTGCGGAAGGGGTTTTCTTTAGTGAACGAGGGGCTGCGGGAGGGTGTGCTGTCCTGGCTGCTGCCCAAGATGTTAAGGCATTTCTTCTTCTCCCTGAGCGCTCCCTGCTGGTGGCGGCGGATCCTCTCCAGCTGCTCCTCCACGCTCATCCTGGGTCGACTGCTCTCCGCAGCACACAGCTGCTGTTCCACTGCACTGCGTGGACGCTCCTGCTAGCCAGAGAGGACAGCCATATGCACACATGCAGAGCACACAGGGGCACAGAAACACAGACAAACATGCATGGATGGACTGAATGTTCACTATCTCTCAACCAAAATGAGCACACACACACACACACGCACATATGGAAACAACCTGACTTCTGTGCGCTTACACGCTCTTGCTGGCACACATGGGTGCACCAAGAGAGACTGAGGGCCTGTTAATGCCTGAGAAGGAGAGGCTAATGATGTGAACTGAACTGGGGAGAAGTTGTTCACTCTCAGGTCTGTGCAATGCTGGAGGGGCTGGCAGATCTGGATGCTATCCAGAGCCTGAGGAAAGGCAGCCCCCTCTGTTCTGATTGTTCAGGAGGATGGTATCCTAGGGCCTGAGCTGAACTCTACAGGCCTGTAACACACTCCCCTACAACCTCAGGCTATGTGGCACTGCCTCCAGGGAGGACTGTGCGTGTCTGTGTTCATCATGGGGCAGCAGCTCAAGTTTAATAAGTTTATGCTGGTCCACTTAAATATCCATTTTTATCAGACTCTGTCTTTCCATCTCTTTAGCAGCAGCGGCACACCCCACAGTTTGGACCCCTAATAATATGGTTGGTAGATTAAAGCTGAGAGTGTTTGGGGCTGGAAACTGTATATAAATCAGGCTTGAAGTTTATTTGACTGCAACTCTTTTGGGAGAGTATGAGTCACACCCTGGCCACAGTATAAGTGGCTTCCACTGCCACATGTCAGCTTTCAACGAACAGCCTGATAAACAAAACAACCCATTAAAGGGTGGAGGGAATGCTTCTGCCACTTTAGACACTCAAGTGGTGGCCACTTTACTGCTGCTCACATTGTGCTCTGCACTGATGGTAACAAGATGACAAGCAGGGCACAGCAGAGCAGACTTGAGTTTAAAAATATTTATAAAGAATTGTTAACAGTTGTTCTTTCCACTTGATGTACAAACTACATAGTTTAGCTAGTTTAGTCTATTTAAAGGCTAACCTACAATTCTGTCACAGCTAACACCATCTTCAGTATTCTGATGTGAACACTGCCCATTTGATATCCCAAAAGAGTAAAACATGCCAAGAATTATTTGCAGTTGCTATTACACCAAGGGTTACGCCAGAGAAGCCAGGATTTAAAGTTGAGACTCACCATTCTGGGGTCAGGCTTCCTGCCCTTCCTGAGGGTAACATATGAAGCTATGGAAGAGGACTCAGGCATCGGGGACTTGGTCCTGGGTGGGACGATGCCCACTGGGTGGGACATACCTGAGGAGGCAAGAGGGACAAGAGATCAGTTCCTTGATAGAGTGCCTGCATTTGTACTTCACATAGCAGAGTCATGTATCTGCTTAGGAAATACACTGTTGTGTGTGACAAGGTTGCAAAATAGTAAACTACAACCAAATTATCAACACTGAAAACCCTTAGCCTACCTCTGACACCGAGTATTCAGAGGCATTATGGTATTGCTAGAATCAACATTTTGGCAATTGCAGAACAGTTTTTCAGTATTCTTTGGTATGGTCTCCTGATGCATCTTGGCATCATGATACTTGGTGTTGTTTAGTACTGTACCTTTGTTTCCGGAGGGGTCTCTCTCAGAAGTGTATTCAGATCTGTCCTCACCGTTGCCCTCGTCCACTTCGGCAACAGTGGTGAGTTCTGGTTCACTTTTATACAGCCTATAGTCTGGGCCCTGAAGAGAAGGACATAGTTCAGCACACATACAGTATGACGCTGCTTTATGGTTATGACTGAGGTGTTTGGTTACAAACTGAGATATCCACTATTGAGAATCAAAGGGTAATTAATTATTTTCTTAATGCCCATCACCATGCCAATTGATTATGTTCAAAATTTCATCACTTACTTCACTGTAGAGCTTTAAATACAATCAGATGGATTGAAACTCAACCATGAACAAACATTTTAGATATTTCTTACTTTTTGAGTAAGTTTGATTGTATTAATGTAGAAGCGACTGTGATTTTTCACACATTGGACCACCAACATAAGTGGAATTGCTGCTACGTGTTGGCACTCACAAACACAATTTGTGTACATGTGTCAACTGACGACCAGCGTTTCCATATATCCTACCTCTACTGCCATTAACACTTTGGGGAGTAGGCAGTTTGTATTTCCCAGAATGCCATGTTAGTTTTTTGTTGTTGATTTTTTCACTGAGCCAGCATAAATAAACACACATATACGCCTTTGTGTCTTCTTTGCAATTGAGTCCAAATCTTTCTATTACAATTCCCTGCTCTCCTGTGTGAGTAAGGGTTTTGAATGGATACAATCATGGAAGATTTTTAGCCTAAATGTTACTGACTAAATAATGTCCCTATCAAAAATAAGCTATGATTATTACTTGATTCACACAACTGATGACAAACACAATTACTCCAAGTGTGAGCCAAGTGGGGGCTTGCATAGAGACTGATTTGAGTGACAGCAGAGAAGAGTCGCAGCTTCTTTTGAGCAGAGAATTTGTGAAAAACTGTATTTAATAGAGTTTTGATGCTCCTCACTCTGCTCACATGCTCTTGTATTCATAGAGCATCTCATGGTAAACAACCATTGCCAATCTAATTGCCATAAAACTGGATATTCAGAAATTGGCTTGGACTTTGCAGTGTCGATGATATTGTTTTGAAAAACATGTTTTTGTGTATTGCAGAGCAACCAGAATGTATGAAAGCTCTACAGTGATGAAATTTTAAACACAATCAATCAGTCACGATGGCATACAGTAATCTGACAGATAAATGGATATACAAAAGTTCCAGAATATATGCAAATAAAGTAATTTATTCAGGTAGAGACATATAAG
>OMLB01018801.1:0-26776 GCA_900302555.1 Myripristis jacobus | reverse complement strand
CTTTTTTTTTTTTTAAAACCAAGGCACAAGGAAGAGGCCTGGGAACAGAACATGGATAAACAGAAGACTAAGAAAATGTGTGTCTGAAAGGCTTTTTCAAGAATAGTGATAAATGGATATAGCAGTTTGTACGAGAAGTGTTATGTGTCAGTTAAAATCACACAGCATTACAGCCAAACAAAAAACTAACCAGCAAACAGACACATTTGAGTTAAAATTCGGCTTTGTAAGCGATGACAGGACACAACAAAAGCTACTAGGAAAAGCAATCAACTTAAAAAGAACAACAACAAAAAAACAATACCTTTCAATACAAAAAGGACACAAAATGTTTTTCACAGCAAATAAAAGAATGTGGATGGTGCTTCATTCAACTAGCGGTTGAATAAAACTGATGATGGAGGTGTCACATCAATCAAATGGAAAGATAAAATCTAACCAAAATACAACCCAACAGACATGAGATGGCCATCAAAATGAAAGTGAAAACCATTGCAGGGGGTGATGACGAATGATGACAGAGCTGAAGGCAGAGTTGACCTGGAGGTCAGCAGGTCAACAAGCTTACACTGTGTGCGCCATTCCTTTGATTTGCCTTTCTGTCCTCTGGCCTGTGGAGTGATGAAGGGCGCACGCCAGCATGGAGGGGCAGTGGGGGCACGGTTGGGGGGTTAGGCTCATAAGACTGAGGTAAGGGTGGCCGTGGGGGCACCAAGTCCTCCTCCTGGGGATCACACAGGGCATGACAGGACAGGCGGCAAGGTGACACATGGCACCACCATGCCCGCTCAGGGCATCGGCCATCTGGTACAGGGCAGTTTTGTCCCACAGGCTGAGCACAGCCGATTAGCCAGAGACAGCTTCACAGTCTGTTACAAGGTGACTGACACATTCATTCAGATCCCACGCCACACGCTGCACATGCAGGGCTGACAGCAGTGTCATTTCGCAATACAAATAATGCTGAACACAATTAGGACAACTAAAAGAGGCCTGGGTAAAGAGAACTGTTTGACCAACTGCATATATACAATTTTTTTTGGTTCTGTGAGTGAAGCCTCACCTCATTCTTGTGCTTGTTGGAGAAGGACCTGGATCCATAGAAGCTTGCAGCATCAAAAGCATTCCTCTGGGCTTTGTGTTTACTGAGGGCCTCCATCACATCCTGGATCCTCCACAGCTCTTTTTGGATGTGGACATGCTGCTGGCTGGGAGGCTCCGTCTAGGTGCACACAGATAAATAGACATATGCACATATCCACAGCTGAGCTCACATAGACTACTGAACATTTACTGTTGAGCTCCAAGGATAACATCCACAAGGGGCAAGCAAAAGGCAGAACAAAGAAAATGAAAGACAAATAAGTGTGATGTTGATGTTTTTGTCGTTGATGTTGTTGTTGTTGTTGTTGGGGGAGGGGAGTAATGGATCCATTGAGGTGTGAAGTCATGCTTGGACCTTGAAAAGCTCCTGTGTGAGAGAGCTATTACGGCCCAGGCAGCAAGGGGAGAGAGATGAAGAGAGGGAGAAATGAGAGAGACAAAGGGAGAGCCAGAGAAAGGGCCAGGTAATTACACCCTGCCTCCTGATGACAGGTTTGTCTGTGTGTGAAGGGCACTCAGGTTGAAGCTGCTCAGGCCCCCTGCTGGCCCTCTCACTTCCATCTCAGCATGGAAAGCCTAGGCTCTGACTCAGTCTCCTCCAGGAATAAAAGTTAGAACACCACCTCTCTCTGTCTCTACACCTGTCTCATGTTGAATTGCAAGATAAAAGACAGATTTAATTAAGACCTGCCCTACCATAGCTACAGTCATCAATCACTCCCCATGTTGCATTGAGCTCTGTTACATAACTCAGCAATACAGCGGAAGTGCCTAGAAAGTGTCTCAGGTTTTCTGCTAAAGTCAAACAGAGCATGCTGAGAAAAAGGATGACTGAATGTTGCGGTGAATCTTTTTATTGGTCCAATTTTATTTTTTATCATCAGTATCTGGCTGATTGTGAAACTGGCATTTGTGTGACCCTTTTTTCTGAAGGAGTGTGTCACTTATAAAAATTTCGCTTCAGAGTCAAACTAACATGGTCTTTTGTTTAAATAGACTGTTTAGCTTAACCTAAGTTTGCACCTGTGCTTTTAACATGATTCTTACAAAAATGCATATCAGTATCAACATTATGGGTGGGAAGGTACTGAATATTGGAGCATATGTAGTTACAGTATGCTCTATATGAGCTGTAGTTTGCTCGATATGCAATTTAACACATTGAGAGGTCAGACTGTGATACCTTGGCCGATGTAAGACCGCAGAGGCAGTGCAGGATGAAACTAGTGCAGCTTCAGTTTGAAGACTAATCCTACCTGAGGGCTTCCCAGGGCTTCTAGCTGCTCCAGCAGGTTGTTCTTGGCCAGAGTTACATCTCCTTCCAGCTTGTCATACTCACTCCATGACCGCTCTAACTCCTGGTGAGGAACAAAGAGACACTTTGTCAACTGTACTCTGATAAAACAAGAAAGAGACATTGAGTGTGTGTGTGTGTATGTGTGACTTACAGCAGTGACTCTGCTGAGCTCTCTGCAGGTGCTGAGGAGGCCACTCTGCAGTACATCTCTCTGCTGGATGACACTCTGCATGGCAGCCGGGTTATCAGAGCCCATCTCTATCTCCTGACTGGCTGATAGCAGGGCCGTCTCAAGGGTGTGCTGGAGAAACATGCATTAAACACATTAAACACACAGTCACAAGGACACACAGTATCAACGTGTAAAATACATGTCACTGTATCAGCTAGATAAGTTAACTTTAGTGACCTCATTGATAGATTATGCTAAGTGTAAAACAAAACAAAAAACACAGGCAATCCATGTAGTCCCTGAGATGTTCAAACATGGTCACAGTGCATTGTTTTTACTGTGTGCCTGTCAGCACCACAAAGTTGGTGAAGCTGTCTCACACTCGGTTGACGGTGGAGACACAGTTGAGTATGTTAAAGATCAGGTGGCTAAGCACAACTGGCAAACAAGAATATGACATAGCACATACAGTACAAAACTGTACATGTTCATTTTTTGTTTGTGCCTCTTCCCTCTCTTCTTTTGTGGTGTTTTTTTTTTTTTTTTTTTTTTCCATTTTGCCAATAAACAAAGCTTGGGCTATATTTGGTCTACCGACAATTTAAAGGGAAGTGGTTTGGATGGGAATCTACCAGCACAGAGAAGTACATCCCACACAATGCATCATTCATGGGTGTTTTTTCCCCACTGGTCCCACCTCTTTGTGTCCATGTATGAGTGTATTTTTTTTAATCAAGTGCTGATTACGTGATATTCAGTGGTGTTTAGTTACCTTTTCTCTGTGCAGCTGCTGGAGTTTGTCCTCCTGTGTCCGCACAACCTTGTCCTGCTCACACAACCTGCTAAGTTTGGTCTGAAGAGAACAGAATATTCATGACCCTGTTTTATCTAGCACGCCAGTCTCTTCAGTTTCCTTGTAAAGGGATTACAGCTAAAAGAGTAGTATAAAGCATACAGATGAATAGCGCTTGATGTCATGAAAAGAGTGAGTAACAGGACTTACATCAATGTCCACCTCTTCCGGTCTGAACATGTAGGCATGTTCTCTGTAGTCCTCTGGACTTAACTGTGGGGAGGGACAGACAATGTCAGAAGGACAGACACACCAAATATGGACATACACATTAGAATCAGGAGATCTAATGCAGTGTCACAGCAGGGCTATCTGCAAGCCGGGGGATTTGTCCTTGGGTTGGAACTCTTATTTCCACTGAATCAGACAAACTAAATTAGCAAACCAACAGTCGGCCAGCAGCCAGTCTAAACATAGTCTCTATTCTGATGATTCTGGTGCCTCACATTTCAACATTCACAACCATTTGTCTCCATCAGCACAATGTAGTGTTTTTTCTGGCAGTGCAAGGGGAAGGCATGTAAAACAATCTTGCTTACTAAACTCAGTATTGGGGCATTGGCTGTGCCGAGTGGCTGTGCTGTTCTCCACCAAATGCTTTGCACAGCGAAGTGCTCCAAGGAATCTGCCTGTCTGGTAGCTGTGGTCAACTTCAGGATATGTGTTTGTGTCTAACAAAACTACACTGTTATTACTGAAAGATCCAGTGTAATGGCTATAACTCAGCTAGGCAAAGTATGATACTGATTTCTAACACAAGCAGCATATTTTTTTTCTGGTCTTTGATGACTGATGATCTTAGTTGGTACCAAGGAGCTTGTAGGAGTGAAAGTCTAACTTTACCTATAATTATACCGTCAATATTTCAATATTACCAATACTAATATTTCTATCTTTGGGAAAAAAAAAACATTTTGGGGTTGGGTGTGGTTTATGAATCCAAAAACATACACTGGGTTCCACACTGTTGTTGCTGCTGGGTGCAACAATGGAGGCACGATTTTGGCTAGTTTGGCAAGTAACTGTTTAGCTATTGTCAAACAGGTTGTAGAATACTGGCCCTCATTAACTATGCATTTAAATCTGCTAAATCTGTTTGTTTCTGTCAACAACCTGAGACTTGTTTACATGACATCAGTCAACTTTCCACAATTCTGATAATATTTTGAGTACCTTTACTAACAGTTGCTTTGTTAAATTATATTATGAAATTTTAAAAAGGAATTCTGATTGCACTGGATCTTTAAAAATAATCCCAGATTGACAAACTAACCACAGACCTCTGTAATGACTGTTAACATACTTTATAATGTTCAGAAGAATGTTGATAAACAGGACTTAGTTTAGTTACTTTAATCCAGGCCAAAATGCTGACCTAAATAACACAGGCAGCCCTAATGACTGTTTTAGCATGGTGCTAATGTCAGACTGCATTGCAGCTGCATTTGAGAAACAACCTAGACCGCAGTCTAAACAAGTCTATACTCCTTTAGGCTTGCATAACTGTAGCTTCAGGAAAAAGACCAAAAATACAACCTTATTTGCTCATATATTAATGTCATTCTTCAACTTCTTTTAAAGAAATAAAAAGCCACACTACTCAAAGCAGGGGAACTTATTTCAACTGCATTGGATTCCATGTTTCAAGACAGCTTCATCATTCATCCATGTTCATGAATCCAAAAACATACAGTGGGTTCCACACCCAAACCTGGACACATACTGTACACATATATTATCTTGTGAACACCTTTTTTTCTCAGTTGAATCACAGAGCACAGTTAAAGCAGGTGGAACCTGTGAACCAGGTGGCATTCCACACAGAACATGCAGGCTCTCCCACAGCTCATGGAGCTTCAGTGCGGTATGACATGGTGTGGACTACAGTGCTGAGGGGCAGGGGGAGACAGACTTCTGGCAGCTGAACAGGTGGGAATGAAGCTGTTGCTAGACTGGTTTGCTGGTGGGGTGGAGGGGTAGTGGTGGGTGGGGGAAGTCAGCGACACTTTTACACCTCCAGAGGTGGTCACAAAAGTGGCAGAATAATGTCACAGCAATCATCACACACAAGCTGGCCCTCTTTATCCCATCCATCAGCACAGACACTAGAGTTGTGGAGAGGTTGACAGGTAAGAGCTACAGAGAGTAAACCTAAATAACAGCTGCCTGTGTGGTGAAACAAACCTCCTTGACATACTTACCAGAACAGTCTACACAACAGAGTATGCTCAGATGTGTTTTCTTTAAACCCATAAATCACACTATCTCAGCATCACAAATTGGTAAAGCTGGTAAAGCATGCAAATAAACAAGGCGCCACTGCGCAGCTCCAACTAAACTGCAGCTGGAGTCTGTATTATGAGGTGACACTGGTATATGCTTAAGGATGGTGGAATATTTAGGCCTCCCAATACTAAAATAGGGATGTCTAAATTGATAATCAGCCCAATCTACTCTCATTATACCATTCCGCACAAAGCCCCTCTGGCTTTGCTTTAGGCATTCCTTTTACTACAGGAAAAAAAATTTACTTGGATAATGAGCTAAGCTGTGTTGTGCAAAAGAAGTGACAAGTCTGGCAACACAGAATTAAATCACACCAATTAGAGTCCTCCTGGCAACTCCAAGTGGCTTTCCTAATGAGAAAGAAGGAATTCTGCAAAGGGTTATGAAAACTCACACACTCCAACCTCCACTAGTTAAGGCACCAGACAAAACACAAGAGGCTTCACCTACTTCAACAATCTGAGTAGCTTTAGATTTGCTTGTGCTATTAATTTGGGCTAGTCCCAAGGCTAGCTGGGTTACCTCCAAAGCTTGCAAGTATTTTCTAAAAGAGCAGTAACTAGGGGAATAAAGTGTATCCAGCCCACACACACAAACCTGACAGTGAGGAAAGGATTTAACTGAATAGTGAAGCATACACATCATACTACTCTTTACAAGCCATGCCCACATTGGTATGACTTCCCACAAGAAGACAGGTCAAAAGCAATGGATGAAGTGGCATTGGCAATACAAACAATACAGGGGGACTGATCTTGAGATGCCATGAGGACTTGGACACCAGAGAAGGAGCATTGCAGAACGGACCAAAAAAACAACAGGAGCTGAAGAAGATGAGGAGGAGCAAAGCCTTCGGCTGGCCTTACTTGCTGGTAAAGTTGAGGCCTTGGGGCAGAGTTCTCAATCAAAGTGTGAGTCATGACGATTAATGGATCATTTTCCTTCATCTAGTTCAGTGTGGAGAGGAGCAATATGGCATGTGTCAGTTTACAGCAGTGCTTCATTTCAGAGACAAGACTGTCAGTTTTGTTACAATTTGCTCTGTCTCTCATAAAGCAGAGTCAAATATCAACACTAGCTTCCAGAAGGGACTAGGATGGATACAGCAACAATGCACTGTTTATGGAAAGGATCTGGTTGGTGGACAATTCTCAACTCTACTTTGCTGTTAATACTGATGACTAGTTTACAGGATAAGGCACTATTAGGTTGTTAACAGTTGGTGCAGCTGACAAACTGAGTTTCATGGCTAAATTCAAACTAGCGAATGATAAACTTGGTAAAGATCGAATAGAAAAACAAATGAGCTTTCAATGGACAGTCTTGACCTCGAGAAGTCAGAAAGCAAAGAAAACCTGGAATTGATTCAGTTAGAGACAGGAAGACACAGGGCCATGCATTACCCCACCTGGTTGTCCAAATACATGAGGTTCCTTTGGAGGTGATGGGACAGAATGTCGTTCTAGCATCAGAAGCATAGATCAGGAGAGAAAAGGCAAGAGAAGAGTAAGGCAAAGGAGAAGAAGTCATTCGTTTTATCTCTCTCTCTCTCACACACACACACACACACGCTCACACATCATGCATTAAAAAGAAGAGGCAAGGTAGGACCAGTCAAGGTGCCGCAAACACTTCAGGTCCCAGACATACTGTATAAGAGGATGAGTGGATTGTTGGACCTCCAGAATGGCCATTTTTGTGTGTGTACAGACAAAATTCTGACCAGCAAGAAAGCAAGACAATGAAGCAACAACAACAACAAAACAACAACAACAAAAAAAACGGTTCCCAGATACAGGATTTAAGGGATATTTCACATTACTACTCAAATATACAACTGATACAAAATGCATGGTTTTTGCCTGAAGTATGCCTTTAATGCTAGTGGTATATTCAGCCATGTTTCGACCACATATGAGGGTGAACCTGAAGAAAATAAGCTGAGGTTGAACCGTTGCTAAATAAACTACTTAAGAATCTTTAATCCAGTGTGCGAGTATCTTAATACTATTTCACTGGAAAATAAAGCTCAAGGCAATCATCTTTGGTTGCAATGCACTGGCTGCTGGTACATGAAGACTTCATGGGCTATGGTTGATATTAAAATTTAAATTGTAGGGAAGAAAAAAAAAATTAAAAGTGCTTACATGCTGTCAGTTAATGTTGTAACACTATAAATCCTTCAAACCTCTCCACCTCAAGTCAAGTTGACCTACATGAGTAATGCTCAAATCTGCAGTGTCACATCTTAGGAGACTTAAAAGGCAAAAATCCTGAATTAACATTTACGTGCGCCAGTGGGCTAAGCCTCCTTAGCTGGTCACTCTTTAAGATCTCCAATGGATTGAAGTTGGGCATTTCATTTCTGGCAAACATCTGTCTGGATTTCTCAGAGAAGGAACATTTCTCGATCAACTGATTGCCCGACTGTCATCGCAGAAAAAAACAGCTCAAATACAATGAGCGACTGATGCAAGTTATGAAACATGGCTACTTGTGTCATCAGAAATGTAAAGTGTTTTGGGAAAAGTTCATACTTGACGTAGCCGATCCTCAAGCATGATGAACAGACAACTTCAAGCAAAGCTCTGTCCTAGATGAAAATGCCGTCAGCATAAAGTAACTACTGTATTCCCTTTCCTCCTGAAATCAGCCATGTGTGAAAATGACCCTACAGACATCCTCTGGACCGAGATGGATGACTGAAGCAGGTACACATGACACACACAACACATAAAAACACACACGCCTGCAGGAAGACCTCTGAGGGCCTGACCTTTGGGTTGTCGTCATCGATGTTGAGTTGCATAAGTTGTGCTACAGTGTGCTCCCGGATACTGTTTAGCTCTGCCTGCTGCCGCCGCAGCTTTATCAGCAGCAGAGTCAGCTCCTCCGGCTGAATGGGAGGGAGGGGAGGAGGGAGAGACAAACCACCACAAGGAAACAGGGACGTGCCGCAGGGAAAAGTGGGAGAGGAAGGGAGAGAACACACCAGGACAGGAGATTTAGTGGTACTGGGTTCCCTATGGGTGAGGTTTTGCTGGATTCTGGTATTGAGTTCTCATGCAGCTCAGCGACCATCTGAAGTATTATCATTAGCACCAGCATGCACTTTCTACATATTTCAATTGACATTTAGCCAACCATTTATTACAGGAACCAGTTCACACATTCCCAGCTCCATGAGAACACAGCGCTGTGCATGGCTGTGGCAGAACAGCCTGATCTGGCTTACTGAGCTTTGACTGACAGAGTTTTTAAGCCTCCACCGATATGGAGCAAGTCTAAGGAGCTCCTGAAGTGAACATATCCTAAATCCTACCACTTGGAACATATATTTGAGTACTGTCTCTAAATCTGTCTCCACAGATTCTACAACAATATCCTCTTGGAAGGAACTGAAGGACATAAGAACGTGTGGAAAGGGGGAGGGAAGGAGGTGTTATTGTGAAAATTGCCTGGTCTTTCAAAGGAGTCCAATTAGACCCAACCAGAAAAGTGTGAGTAACACACAGATGAAATTACAATGTGTGGTATTATAGAAATGAATAGAGCAGAGAATGGGGTGGGGGGTCTTACCGTTTTGCCTTGTAGAGACTGGACAGTGATAGTCTGGACAGGAATCCCTGCAGGCATAGACCTCCTGTCAGGTGGGTAGGCATACTGCAGGACAAAGACACACTGTCACATACACTATAGATTGATTTAATTTATCATTGTGGGTCAGATTCAAAATAAATTAACATTAATTAATTTGTCTGAGCTCACCTTGGTAGGGTGAGGCCTGTGTCGCCTGTCCATGCTCATGTCGCCACGGTAAATGGGTGAAGATACCTCAGAGCGGGCGCTGTTCATGTTGTAGGATCTGAGTGGAGAATAGCCGCCGTACATGGACAGGGACCCATGGGAGGGTGAGGGGGGGATTGAGTGGCCAGGTGCAGCATGCTCTGACAGGTTGATCATGGTTTTAGGGCTGGGCATGTTGCCGTAGAGACCGGGCTGCCTGCAGTAAGCCTGCCTCTGCTGCCACTCATACAGCTGCCACATGGTGTCGTCTCGCATGGAGCGCCGCTTATCAGCCGGTGAAGGGCCCAGGGCCTGGTCGTACATCGAGGGGGACATGCTGCAGATGCTGTCACGCTGTGCCATGCTATTCCTGGGCATCGTGCGGTAAGTATCACTATAATGAGGCATGAAAGGTGCCCTGTGGCTCGGCATGTTCCTGGGCAATGTCTGGTATGACATGATGCTGAGGAAGAGAAAAAAGCACAAAGCTTTATGATTAATTAAGAGATAATTCAAATTCTTCTGGTTCACCCAGAAAACCTCTTTTACCAGCGTTGAGTAAATCTCAATATAAATTTCATTATTTATGGCCATTAAATGCAAAGTAACCAAGCTTCATTAGATCAAAAAGATAATCAGTATCCTAGGACTGGGAACAGAGCAGATCAAAGGGCAACTGGGCAATGCTTGTGTACATAGCTTGTCAGCTGTCAAAATTGGTGAGTTGGTGTAACACATCATATCTAATTACCCACACATTCACACTGCAAGCAATATGATAAACAGGGCAGGCATTCATTTCCTATAGGAGCTAAATGACTAAGAGAAGTCAGCCAATGTGTGTATGATCTTCAAGCTTGTCAGACAAGAAAAACTGTCCAAAACTGAACTTTTCACAGTCATAGCCTGGTAGCAGCCAATTAGATTTCCACAATTCCTTGTTTCCCCACTGATGTCATTTTATTTGATTAACCATAACTCTGCCTGGTAAGTGAACAATTGGAAAAAAAAAAAAAAAAGTTGATTATAGCCAATGACTGCTTCCCAGTTCTCCATTGCTGGGGGTCAGTGGTAAACTCTTAAGTAATTTTATTTGTGTTCAGTTTTGATTAATGATTTCTCATTAGCACTTGTTGGCTAGCTATGTTAACTAATCAAAACAAGGTAATCTTGTGAAAGATCATCCCAAAGCTACAAATAATGCAGCATTTGCCTCTTGAAAACTTAGTGGCTCCATTTGTGTGTGTGTGTGTGTGTGTGTGTGTGTGTGTGTGTGTATACATATACATATACATATACATATGTGTGTGTATGTGTGTGTGTGTATACATGCATACATACATACATACATAAATACATAGATAAAGAGCTTCACTTCCATAGTGGGTTCAAACTCAGTGCAGCTGGCAACAAGACAGCATCTATTAAGACTCTTACAGACACTGGCCAGAATACTCATCGGCCTGAAAAACCCAGCAGCGTTTTAAAAAAAAAGGCATGTAACCCCATGGAAATTGAGGATCACGCTAAAGGACATGCATGTAATGTGACCATGACAGGGAATTGGGGTTGCAGCGTTGGAGTAATGACAAACAGAGCTTCCTGACACAGCTGAAAGGAGGGGGGGAGAGAAAGAGAGAGAGAGAGAGAGAGAGAGAGAGCGAGAGAGAGAGAGACAGAGAGAGAGAACAAGGCAAACAGGGAAAAAACAGTGCATCAGCAGATATATTTGATTGATTCAACCAAAGAGAGAGAGAGAGAGAGAACAATGGAGAGCAAGTTTATTCTGACCTAGTTAAAGTTGGGAGTCTCCTGTCTTCAGCAGGGTCAGCAACTCTTGCTCATTGCACTGCCAAGCTATTGTTTACCTTCACTTCTGTTTACCACTGTACACGTTAATGATGATGATAAGATTTGAGTAATAAGGTAACTTTAGCAAACACTGTCACTGCATATGACAACAGATTTGCTCTTGGCTCTACTCCCTGGTCTATTCCTCTCTTGTCTTGCTGTTCAGAATAATATATGAAAATTGTCAGTGGTCAAAGTCAACACTAATGGCTGTGTCAATCTTTTAACTGCACAGTTTTAGGACAGAAAATGGGGTTATTTAAGTTTTTAAGCTTAAGTTTAGACAGTCTGCATGTGAATTTTGCTTTCTTAAAACACAGATGCTTAAAGAGAATCCCAGCTTTCTCAAGATACAGGTGAATCAGCATTTCCAAATGCCAAGTTTAAGTTCCAATTTATTGCTGTTGGGGGCTACGGGCTTTAAAGTGGGACAAGACTGGATTGTTCTGGAATAACCTCAAGACGACTAGCACTGGCCCCTGTGGAGCAGACTGACTGTCAGCCATTTGGCATGACTCGTACTCTGGTCAGAGTGACTGGAATTCAAACAAGTTAAAGAACCACAGGGGACCTCCCGGTTTCTATGAACACTTGGATCAGTGATCGCTCATACAATATTCTGTAGATCTGAAAGGGTCTGCAATACGTGCTGAAGCCCCTGAATCTGCTTGTAGTGCATCCAAGAGGCACATCTACAGTATAATAACAGCCATAGCCAAATCTAATAAGTGCGATTATATTTGTTTGTTATTCTCAAATGTATGATTTTTCAAACTTGCTCAGTCTCTTTTTGTTAAAGCCAGGGTGTCTGCAATTTTTGGCAATGTAAATTCAAGACATTTTATTGACAAATCTGGAAATAAGACCAGTTTCACAGCTTAAATAAATGTGTTAAATGTGTTAGAATACAGGTTAGTGTGACTGGACTGTTTTCTCACAAAAGCATTTTTGAAGACCTGGAACAGTTGCTGGGAACTTGTGAGCCATTTCTGGCTGTTTGCGAGAAGTCATATGGATCTCGACAGAAATAAATTAAAGGACACAAATTAAAACAGCACAATTAAAATTATTAGTAATGTCTCTCCCTCTCAATTCAATTCAATTCCATTCAATTCAATTCAATTCAATGGCTTTATTAACATGAAAGTTAGAACATTTTTGCTCCGTGCAGGTGGCTTAATGTTAATGAGGTATCTAAACTTGGCACCGAATGACTCAGTAGTAGCGAGGCATTTCAGTTGGTAAAAAGTAACATAATTAGATGCTTAGTCCTACTAATGACATGTTTAAGACTGTGTATGTGTGTGTGTTTGCAAAAACAAGTGTGGGGTACATGGTGACAGGGGGGTGGGGGTTATGGCTCCTCAGGAAAAAAAAAATATCAGATGAAAAGAAAAAATGGCTCTTCAGGAGTAAACGGATCCTGAGCCCTGACCTAGATGACTGAATATCTTAGATTTCACTGCATTCAAATGTTGAGTTCACATAATAAACTGCACACAATTTTAAGAGTTTCTCACATCCTGCCAAAAAAGGCTTCTTCTTGAAACCTACCTCCTGGTGTCATCATCCTGGCTGCGTCCTCTTTGTGTGCGGACCCACTGCTCCAGCTGCTGCATGGAGTTGGTCCTGCTCATTGTGCGGTCTGGCTCCTGGGTGGGGGTTCTCTGAGGGGGGACCCCGGTCACGTCAGCTGGACTCTGCTCCCCAGATCCATTGACCTGGGGGCTGCGGTGTGGAACGTCCGTCTCTGCTGGATTC
Source organism: Myripristis jacobus (assembly GCA_900302555.1). NCBI lineage: Eukaryota > Metazoa > Chordata > Actinopteri > Holocentriformes > Holocentridae > Myripristis > Myripristis jacobus. Next base: position 13,666 of record OMLB01018801.1, on the reverse strand, counting down.
CGTGGTGAGTTGATGTTGGCGGTGAGAGCTGCAGCCTGGGCTGGCTGTAGTTTGATGCTGTTGATTTTGGTGAGTGGACGCTCACGCTCTGCTCCATCTTTCTCGAAGCCGTAACGCTCAGCATCATGCTGCTTCCTTTCCTCCTCTGCCGTTTTGGTGGTGGTTGTAGTGGTACATTCTCGGTCTGTCTCACGGTTGCGTTCGTTGTTCTGGATTTCAGGCTGCGTCAGTGATGGCTTGTGATTGGCTACATGGTTGAGCTCCTGCGGCCCACACTGTTCCACTTTCAGCCTATCCAACCTGGACCAAAGTCCAAAGAAAGAGAGAGAGTAGGCGTGTCAGTAAAGGTATCAAAACATATCACCTGTGGAGTGAGGAGAGCGAGAGGCATAATAACTACATTAGATAGGGCTTATGTAAGGCAGCTGTGATACTAATTTGTGTCTACACCATAAACCATGTGTAAAACATCTTTTCCAGACATTATATCACGTATGAATAAGACACAGAGCCAATGTGCTAGCTGGAGTGTAACAGGCTTTGTGAGCTTTGAGACAAAAGGAAACTGGAGGGAAAATGAGGAGGTGTACAATGTTTCTTCCAGCTGCCAGAGCAAGCCATGGTGTGTAAAACGAAACCAGATATCTCCAATAAAACACTGAGTCTGTCGAGGGACGTCTCGACAAGGTGGTGCTGAGACCTGGCAACCTCTTTGTAGGCAATCCTTGCCTCCCTTCTAGCAGACCTGTCCACAGCTCTGTATTCCTGAGGGAGCTCTCTGGAGGTAACAGACACCACTGCTGCTTGGCCTTGGATGGGCTCAAGGTCACAGCTTAAAAGATCAGCCAGTTTCCCTGAATGGCGGGGCTCCCTAGGTTAACAATAAGAAAGCAACTGGAAAGGCTTGCCTTCCCAGTTTCCACTCAGCCTTTTAAATAGCAGTGCTAGCAATGTGTAATGTCTTCTCCAGCCTGCTGTGGCTCCTCCAGCCCAATATAACACACATTTAGCCCCCATAAAAGGCCTGGGTGATTTACCTCATGCTTGTTTGGACAGATTATACAAACAGTTGATTATATTTAGAGGGAGAGGTCCATAATGTTTTTTGTTCAAGGCTATCTTGCTCTTCTTTAAAGCTATCTAAATATCTATCTATCTAAATAGATACTGAGGATAGTGGATGCATAAAACAGCAGACTAAATAGTGCCAGAGATTTAAAGAGGCACAATATTGTCTGATCTAATAGTTCTCTCTCTCCAGTGGTTTCCAGACACTACTGCCCTGAGTAATTAAAAAGCACTTTGCCGTTATGCCTGCTCACCCATGTAAGAGGGCCATTAGACAGTCGGGTTCCCAGGTGACATTTTATAAGAAAATAGGGAAAGAAAGAAAGAACTAAAAACAGCCTCCATCTTGATGACTCATCCCATTGCCACTGTTAAAATCTCTTAAAATCACCTGTACCACTCACTCAGAGGGTATATGCCCACTGCACATGGCATTTTTGTATATGTTAAAGTGTGATAAGACTTTGACAGTGAGTGTGGTTACAGAAACATAAATAACATAAATAAAGACATAGGCTTCTTCAACACTCCTGCGACCAGAAATGTCAGGCGCGGTTGTTGAACTCTTGCCAAACAACTTAACAGGCTTATAACTAAGGGATTTATAAAGCTCTTTCTTTTAAGCACAAGAGAGAAAAAAATCTCAACAAGGAGAAATGAAACAAGGAATGCCAAGTCATTACTGCTTGTTTTAAGAACTTTTCTCCAGTGCAGCTGAAGCCTTGCTCCCCATTCAAAAGCTAAAAAAATCTGCTTTAGTCTCACAGCTTCAAATAAATACAGAATTACTGACTCCTTGTAACTCTGTGAAATCCCTTAGTTCTTCAAAACAAGGGCTGCTGACAATTCCATGGATTAGGTTACATCTGAAAGGCAGTGGTGCCTTCTCTGCTGCTGCCTTTAAGCTGTGAAGCAGCCTCCCAAGTGTTGGAACAGCTGACTCAATTAACAACCTCTGAAAACTCACTTTTACCCTCTTCACATGTAATTGAACTTGATATCATTTTTGCTGTTTTAAGATACTCATATTTTATTCTTTGCTTTTATTTACTTGCTTTATGTCTTTTAAGTTTTTTTTTTCCCCCTCTGCCTCTCACAGTATCATCAGTTGCTTTAATTGCTTTGAATTCCTTGAACAGGTACTCTGATACAGCCCTACCTACACTTTAAAGGCCTGCATTACCATAGGATTCCCGCTGGACGCATTTGGAAGGTTGCAGGAGAGAACAGACAGCCAAGCAGCCAATGCAGGTGGGACAAAAAAATAATGCAGAAGTACCATAAAATAGACTGATAATAATAACTGAATAGAATAACTGACATAATTAGTGTTCACCTTTTAGCCTTCAGGCAAGGGTGTATATAGAGTGTATCTATGTGTATGCATATTTGTATCACGATAGTTATGTGAATACATGCATAAATACAAAGTGGCAGTTTCCTTTATTTATTTTTTTATTTTTTTAATGGAGGATGTTCTTACATTCTTGATGTTTGGTGAGTTTTGTCAGAACCTGCATTAATTTCACTGAGAAGCATTTAGGCTATCAGGAATCCATATACTACTTTGATCTATGTATTTTTAATGTAAGCAATGATTTATTGGGGCCCTGTTTCTTGGTTTCTTATATATAACATAAAATATGCTGAGACAGTATACTGATTGTTACTGTTGTTGTTTTTCATATGAAACAATACATTTCTTCTTTTGATTTAAAAGTGTATGGATTATGTTCCTATGGGATTCTCTGGGTGTAAGTGGGACAAACAAGATCTGCGTTGTGTGGGAGCAAACTGGTGTCTTGCAGGAGCAGGATCAAAAAATTTATCAAGCACAGATGTCTACTATTATTCCAGTGTATGGTCTTTCACTGCTCTATTATCTCCTGTAAAGCACTTTGTAACCTTGTTTTAGAAAGGTGCTGCATAAACCAAGAAAGGAAACAAGGACAGCAGGTAGACTGACTGATTTACTGAAATACAGTCAAATAAAATAACCTTACTCATGCTGATGCAAACCTTTTGACTGGCTCTGAGTGCACAAGTGCAGCATCCGTCATAACTTTCATCCATGACTCCATCTCTTTGGCTGTGTCTGTGCAAAAGTAGTATGTCCGCATGTTGGGGTGTGTCGCCTGCATTGACAGTGAACAGGATCAGGGACAGGAACAGAGACAGAGAAGTTACCTGGAAAAGAGAGGAGACAGCATTGAGTCAACTAAGATTTCTAACACTTCAGCTCTGAGTGGTGAATCAAGGTTGTCTGCATTTGAAGCTTCCTGTATGTCATATTTCTAAGCAAAAAAAAAAATCATGAGAAATACTAGGTGTCAGCCTATGAAATGCAGCTTGCTATAGGTGTCTGCAGCATCCATGTAAGAATGGGTCATCAGAATTGCATACATAATACTAAATTTGGATAGCAAATCTCAAACAATAGTGCAGGACTTACCATGCAAGGCCATGTCGTATGGTAAACACATTGCTCCACAGTTGATGCTCTCTTGCAGTGCACAGATGTTTGAATTGTCAGAGCGTGTAAGTAAGAGACACAGAGAGAAAGAAAATGTTCAGTGCGCAATCTCAATATCCTGTTTACAAAAGTCTGAAAACAGCAGTGCCATTATTGCTCCAATTGCCTTAGAATAATAGAGTAAGGAAAAAGGAACTTTATAACATTGCCATTTTGGCCACAGAACAAGAAACAGACGAGTGAAGAATGAAAACTATGCAGCCTAAAAGTCATCCTGACTGTGAATCACTATAAGCTGAACGGGTTGTGCTCTGTTCTCTTGTTTATCTCTTCACCTCCATCAGCCTGGATTCAAGTTGGAAATGAAGTGGGTTGTGTGGTTGGAGAGACCTTGGGCAGACTCCTGGGCGTCTGTCTTTGGCTGTGCTTGGCAGGGCAGCACTGTTGTCCCTCACGGTTTATAAAAGACCCACAGTCAAAGAAAGAGCACTGAGATCCCATAAATATAGTTGTTGCACTGTAGCTTGGGGTTTCCGAGTCAACTTAGACTACTGCAGCCCTCTAATACTAAACCACCGGCCGTAGACAACATAGACAGAAGCCTTTTGGACCATGCTTTTGCTTGGCCTCCCTGACTCATTTGCTTTAGCAACATACAGTGGAGAGTTTAACTTCAAGAGATAGTTTGCACCATTTCATTATCAGCTGCTTGGAACCTATTGTCAAGCAAACACAAAAGGCTCAAAACATCCATTTAAAGCAAAGAAATTAAAAAACAAACAAACAAAAAAACAAACAGTGGAAATAAAAACCACTACAGTGAAGCAGTTACTTTCTAACTTCAAACTGTGTCCAAGAGACCCAATTTCCCAATTTTCAGTTTAGTGTTGCTTTGTTCATCCAGTACATGTAATAATGAATATAATTTTCACCTGAAAAAACAAATAACACCACTATCATATTCTATGCTGTAAATTCATTCAATGAAGATACACAGGACTTGGCATTATGGCCAAAAAAAAAAAAATCTAGATTTTTTCCAAACATTTCACAATTTTAATCTAGATTTTTCTGGTTTTCATTAATTGCTACAAACTGATGGGAATCTTTACAGGCATGACCATAGGACTGCTGATTTGTGCATGATATTGTGGCCATGCACGTTAGACCTACATCAGTGAATTAGGGCTTGTTTGAAAGACTGCTCACTGGCTGTTATAACGTTATACATCATTGCCAACATATAAGAAATCAGTCATTTTTTGTGTTGACTTAAAAATAAATGTAAATTAATTTATTTATCACCCGACCCTAAAGCTACAACGTTATAAAAGTTTGACAAGAATGAAAACATGCACTGACCTTGAAGGCATATTTTCTGTTTATGTGATCATCCACAGATAACATGGATATATGAAAGCTTGGTAGGAGGATGCTGCCAAGTATCCCCTCTTCTTTTTCATCTGCAGAAAAAGAAATGTGCAGTGTCACACAATGAGTTAGGAGCTATTTTTGTCAGTCATCTTCAAATGGTCAGTGATGCAGCACTCCAATGTGGAATACTAATGTGTGAGCATACCAAAGGCTCGGGAATAACCCAATGGATTGTGAGATAAAACAGACAAGGGACAGTGCTGGACAGACAAACAGAGGGTACACAGTCCGATCAGCGAAAAAGATGAGCACTGATGCAGCCTTCTGCAAAGCTAGACTGCTCTAATCCTCATTAAGTTAGCTGACAGAGCTCCACATTGACAATGGAGGACTGCACCAGCACTCTCCACAGGGGGGATTAGATTGGGTCCAAGTCTTACGCAGAGAATTGCTTAACCTCCCAGTTTGATACGAGCCATCTGCATAGCTCACACAAAACAGTGCAGGAAAACAAACAATGTCAGCGACGTGACTGCTGCAGTCCCATATGAGCATTTGCTTTGTTTGCTTAGTGTATGCTCATGTTGTGTGTATGTGAGTGTGTGTTTGTGTGTACCTCATTTGGGCTAGTAGAAGTCAAGCTGCTCACCCATATCCATGTTTCTGGCCCTGTAGGCTTCTATACTGAATAATTAAACCCAAACATAACTCAAACTGGGGCTGTTATGCAAAAGTCAACACAAGCCTCTTGATTCATGGTGGTTGCTAAACTGAATAATGTCTAAAGTGAATACTGAATAATCTTTGGGGGAGTAAGAGCATAATAGCTGAACTCTTGGGTTGGCCTCAGGTAGTTTAGAGGAAGTTGAGCAGTTTGCCATGCAGCCCTGTGGTGCCCTGGCTCCACGATCGAAGGATTGAGGGATTGATGGATTGATCTGTCCGCCAGCCTCAGCCCAATTTTCATCAAGTCTCTGTGTCTCTGCCCACAGCCTATCAACAGCCTCTTAACATAAGCTGGAAATGAGGGAGATAAGTGTGACAGTTAGTAGTCGCGTGTTTAGATGGCGGGCAGGAAGTTCATGACCCCTCTACCCACTCTCTGCTGATGGGTACAATTTCTCCACATATCTGTCTGGATGCAGCCTTTGGATCTATTGCTGTCTGTGGCTTATGTCATTCAGTGGGTGGAAAGAGGGCGACAGGAGTGGCAGACAACAGAAACAACACAGACTTGCTGTCATCCTGCTCAGCAGAAATGATGTACCCGTATGCACACAAAGTGAGCAGGGGCTATCGAGCTGGCCTTGTGCCAGGCAACAATTACAGTTTCTCTGCAGCCGCAGCTTAGCAGCAGGCCTAGGCTACAGTTAGCTGACGGCCTCACTGATTCACAGCCGTCATTGGATTTTTTTCAGTGGGGGAGTTCTGAAAAGCTCTCCGAACACAGCTGTGTCAATATTTAATGTGACTGTTTGAACTGCATGGGAGAGGGAGAAAAGCTGTCAATAGCAACTCAGTCGATAGCAGCTTAAACAAAAAATATCATTAAAGCTTGCAAGTCTAGTGATGATTTCCTACAGCACAATGATAGCAGAGAGGAAGATTCATAGGGAAATTCCATTTTAATTATGGAATGGAAAGCCCTCAAACTGGCTCGGAATCCCACAGTGAGACCATCAATGAAAGGACAAGATTGATGGAGATGATAGTGGTCACTGGTAGATCAATCATACAACTCATCCAAGTTTCCATTTAAATCAAAAATTACATTTGAATTATTAGGTTATGTAAGTATGCACTGTCTTTAATGAATTATAGAGCCATCTGAGTAGCACTCAAGTTCATGTTCAAGTTTATTTAAAGCCCAATATCACTATTTACAGTCTTAAATGGCTTTTCATACCCATAAGTTTACAACAAACAAAACCAGACAACCCTCCCTGGGTTAATTCTCTTACTGGGTAAGAAAACACCAAAAACCTAGGTGTAACTGGGGAAAAAAATGGAACAAATCTTGAGAGGGCCACAGAAAGATGAAAAAAGCATTAATGCATCTTTTTGTTTGTAATATGGGAGTAGGTTAGCCTGCAGCAATTAATAGCATGAGACCACTTTATAAAAAGAGCTACACCTTTGAAAACATGTTTTATGACTTACCATTAGAGTGTGAAATCTAATTTGCTGCAAAGCTTTATCTTTGTGAGGCTGCTTCAAAGCCTTGTTTCAACTCCTGGCCTTACTTAGAGAAGAAAATGATGTCTCAAATGCCAATATGAAGGGCGTGACAGCCATTCCAATTAAGACATCTCCTCAGTTGGCCCTAACAGACTGCAGCAACTCACAGCAGCTCAGACACAGACTTGGATCTGGATGAATATCACAATCTCAAATACCCCCTCCACCAACACAAAACACAGTTCTAGTTCAGGGCTGGTGCTAGTGCCAGTTCAGTTGGTTCAACATGCAAACCATTTAAGAACCAGGAACTTTTCGACAGGCTCGACAGCCATGTCATTGTGTCACTGTATACGTCTGTATATGTCTCTGCTTTTCCAGCAATGCATAACAGACACATGAATTTGCTGCCGCTGTCCCAGTGCACCATATAGAAGGGGACAGAAATACAGGTTCCTCACAGCAGGTACATCTCAGTAGTAGCGGCCGCCAGCCAGAGGAGACTGCATTTCTCCCACAGGCAGGACAAAGGAGAACCACTTGCTGTGCTCTCAGGGGAAAACACTGTAAAAAGTATCAGAGGCTGATATAATCTTTCAAAATGAAGGGGTTTAAATAGGTTACCTGAACAGCCTGATGCTTCATGACTGTTTTGGTGCAACTGACACTGCTTTTTATTGACATTTTACAATATTCAACAGGGTCTTGACTCAGCTGCTAGAAACACTGATTTGATCTATAACCCTGCCCCCAGCCCCTGACATAAGTGCCTCTTTCTACTAGCCCAGCAAAGAGCTGGTGACACACCAGTTTTCCTGGCAAAGAGCCGGTTCTTTGGCTGTCGGAGCACAAAGCAATGGTTTGAGATTAGGCATTTGCTCCGAACCAGCCATCAAACTGCTTTGGTACAAAAGGAGCATAAGAGTTTCCAGTTCTGAAGGTCACAAAAGCCCTCTCAACCACTAATTGACAAACAACAACAAAAAAACAAAAAAAACAAAACAAAAGACAGGTGCTCTTATCAGACAAGACATGACTCACCTCTGTAGTAGAAGAGGCACAGGTCAGATAGTACAAACCACCTCTTCTTCCACAGCTTCATCCCAGTACTGTCCTGCAGGGACCCCAGAGGAACAGGGAATGGTTACACCACAAACCAACATATCTTACATAAAACCATGAAGTAGTGGGACTGGATTAACTGCAAAATGAGAAGGATGGCTACTCTGTCCTACCCAGAGTTTGCCGTCTGAGTCACAGTTCAGTGAGCTACTTTGAAGTAGTATGAGTCCTGTCGTGCTATTGACTGTTTGCTCTGTGCATGTTATTAGACTACGTCACGCCCATTGAGAGACACTGATCAATCTATCATTTATTTTGTAATGCATGACAAAATGCTGGAATCCTACAATAAGATTAGTTGTCTGCTTTATGCACAGAACACAAATGTGAAATCAAATGTGAAACAACCTTCATTTTATCAATAACAGCAGGTCTGCTTCTCACAAGTTAAGCATTGATACAACATTTTAACAAACACACATTAATGAGGTAAGATAACGGTTTCATAATATATACTTGAGGTTTTACTCATCAGCAACGTTTTACAGATCATTTGAGCAGGATAGCCTGTGAATATCCGGCAAATATCTAACACTAATGACTTTTACTTGGGTCGTTTTTCTCAGTTAAATGCCAATGGGAAAGCCTTCATTATCATCAAAACTGTAGGGACTGAAAGATGTAAGGTGATAGGAAAAACAAATGTATCGATTTTTTATGTGAACTGTTTTCAGTTGGAAAGTGTTGGAAATAAAGTTAATCACCTATTTGTTTTGATTTTTAAATCAAGACAGTAACAAAAGAACTCCAAGTTCAACTTCAAAACATTGTAAAAAGAATGGTCCACTGTTTCATGTATGCGATTATAACCAAAACAACAGCCTCCCTTTAAGTTGGAGGATACTGTTCGGTCTGTGCTAAAAAATAAAGTTCCTTAACTGAAGTTGTTCTTCAATATCACTCTGTGCTGCTTTCAGAAGGCTGAGTGATGGACAGAGTATTAAATACCAGTTTGCTTTATTGGAAAACTTGAGCAGTCTTTAATCTTGGATTTTACCCAAAGACAATAGAGGGAGGGATCTCAACAACTCTGTCATTATGGTCAAACGGCATGTAGAGTGAAGTTTATTTCAAATGGAAATTCAATTCCATGGAGTAGAATGTTTAACATATTAATATCAACAAGATTTGCAATGCCAGATGGAATTCAGTATGTTCAGTTTTGATGCAATTTCAACAATTAATGCAACAATTAATTATGAAATTTCTTGCTTCCATTATATCAGCAGTTTTCCTTCTGCAATCTTTGTCTGAAAACTGTCTTGGCCAGTCATTTTCAGATGTGTTCATATATGTTGTACCATTTAACAACACTTATGTAAGATCTCATGCCATTTGGGAGAGAAGAGAAAAATTAGGCTTTCACCATCAATCACTGTAGTTTTGTTCCCTCAAAGGATACAACGAAGCGCTGCATCTTTTACCTCAGCCAATTACTTTACTAGATTCCAGGTTTGAATAAGGGAGAAAAATAAAAGTACGAATCCAGGTTTTCTTCATGGTGGCAGATTTGTCTTTCACTTTAAATACATCACCTTGATTTATGTTCCCAAAGAAATAGCAGCTGGCACCTGTACGAAGGGAAGCCTACTTGTGTTAACACAACTGTGCCAGGAGGCTGCAATCAAAACTAAATGAGAGTCTCCTTCTGAAGAAGCGTAAGTGAGCCCTGTCTGGGTAAGAGCTGCTTCTAGCACACCCATTTCACCCCTGCTGTAAGCAACCAGGGAACCATGATGAGAGATTGCTATTTAAACACTGCCCAAGCTGGCTGAATCACTTAGCAGAAAATATGGACAAAGTGACACTCAGATGTTTGTAAGATATGAAAAAAAAAAAAACTTCATTTGTGCTCATCTTAAAAACTGTTGAACACACTCTCACTGGAAGAAGGAGAATGTATTTTATATGTAGAGAGGAGGGAAGCTGTAGAACAGAAATGCTGTATATACAGTTTTTGCATTTGTTGATTCATGATAAGACAAAGATATTTTACCATTTTTTACTAAACACCAATTTAACATTCTCCCAAATAAATAACACAAAAAGCTGCTGTATCTCCAACTCCTGTGCACTCTCTCACCTGTTTATAAAGCCAGTTGCTCTTCATTACTGGTGCACCGGGATTCCTCCTGATAGAGTTGGATCTCTTCCCAAAATTGTGGATTTTTTTGGATGGTCTTGAGGGCTACAAATATAATGAAGTAAATAAAAAGGTGAAATCTATGCATACAAATTTTACTTTCATATCACGTAACAGTTACAAATTTGTGGGTAGAAAACACTATAAATCTTGGAGATGACAGTTTACAGCTATTCTCCAGTTCACAATTCAACTCAAGATATTTACTTGCCTGGATTTTTGAAGAGTATGTTTTCCTGACACCATTCTGAGTTTAAAGGCAATGCTACTGTCAACCAGACCACTACTACAGAGGTGAAAATGTCGCTTCAAAATGTAAGTCTTATGTATGCTGGAATTGAACATAATTTTTCAATACTTATCCAGACATTTTATTAATTCTGAAACTTTTCAAGGCTTGCAAATTATCATATTATTCTTCCATTCATTTCTAGATGTTACTTTGTATAAGGTTTTAGACATGTGTACAAACCCTCTGTTCATGTACGTCACTCACTCGTCCTGCTGGACTACTGGGCTGTGCAGCGCAGTCTGAGCTGCCTGTGTAGTTGGACGCCTCACTCATAGTGCTCAGTGGCCGTTCCTTCTTGTCATTCGCTGGAGCTTTGGGAACAGATCTAAACAGGAGACACAGAGGATGCCAAGAGCAACTCATTAGTCAGAAACCTAGACTACTTTCTGCTTAATGACCCCAGTAAAGGACAGTAGGAGCGGGCAACCTGTATTGTCTGTGCTTCTATTCAGTCCAATTTTGTCAATTTGCCCTATCAGTCTTCTGAAGTCCACGACCTAAGTGTTGTAATGATCTCAACATGGGCCTATGAATCAAACCAATTACACCCACCATGTCACTGCAGATAACATTTCCTTTCTCTAACAGATTTAAACGATCTGCAAAGTCTGCTTGACATATTGAGCTGCAGCAGATTATGCAGCAGTGAGTCAGACCAAGAATGCCTCTTAGCAGGCAGAAAAGTTTTAAAAGCAAAAGCTGAATGTAAAGTAAGTTCAATACATTCGCCATGGATCCTTTTGGATAGAACAGCTTGTGAAATAAGTCATCTCCAGCTCATGAAGATGTCCTACATTCTTTAGGAATGGTACAGTCAGTGTAGTCTAGAGGGAACAAGACAGGAAAAGAAGAGTAGAACAAAAATACTGCAGCACTGGAAGAAGTGTCATCTCTCAGATATATTGAGTTTCAGGTCACTGAACAAGGACAGATACTCCCCCCACACCCCACCCCCGGGCCCTGACTGCAACTGCACTATGAAACTCCCACATCTAACCTGCTCATTTTACAGGTGCACAAGTAGCCCAATATACACAATATGGACAAAAGTATTGGGACACACCTCTTAATCATTGAATTTAGGTGTTTCATTCAGTCCAATAGCCTTAAGTGAATAAAATCAAGCACCAAGTCATGCAGCCCTGCCTTTACAAACATTTGTGAATTAATGGGTCGCTCTAAAGAGCTCACTGAATTCGAGTGTGGAACACTGTAATAGTTATGTGTTAGGATGCCACCGTTGCAACAAGTCAGTTTGTGAATTTTCTTCCGTCCTGGATATTCCATGATCAGCTGTAAGTGGTATTATTTCACAGTTGAAGCGTTTAGGAACCACAGAAACTCAGCCACCAAGTGGCAAGTAAAATTACAGAGCGGGGCTGCTGAGTGCTGAGGCTCATAGTGCGCAAAAGTGGCCAACGCTCTACTGATTCAACAACTGCAGAGCTCCAAACCTCCTCTGGCATTAACATCAGCACAAAAACTGTGTGCTGGGAGCTTAATGGCCTGGGTTTCCATAGCCGAGCAGCCGCATGCAAGCCTTACATCACCAAGCACAACGCCAAACGTCAGATGGAGGGGTGTAAAGCACACCGCCACTGGACTCTGGAGCGGTGGAACGTGTTCTGTGGAATCTCGTGTCTCTATCTGGCGGTCTGTTGAATGAGCCTGGGTTTGGCGAATGCCAGGAGAACGTTACCTGCCTGACTGCATTGTGGCAACTATAAAGTTTGGAGGAGGGATAATGTTACAGGCTTGTTTTTCTGGGGTTGGCCTTGGCCCCTTAGTTCCAGTGAAGGGAATTCTGTACTTCCAACTTTGTGGGAAGAGTTTGGGGAAGGCCCTTTTCTGTTCCAACATGACTGCGTCCCAGTGAACAAAGCAAGCTCCATAAAGGCATGGCTGGGTGAGTCTGGTATGGAAAAATTTGACTGGCCCACACAGAGCCCTGAGCTCAACCCCCATCCAACACCTTTGGGATGAACTAGAACAGAAATTGCAAGCCAGGCCCTCTCATCCAACATCAGTGTCTGACCTCACAAATGCTCTTCTAGCTGAATGGGCAAAAATTCCCACAGACACACACCAAAATCTTGCAGAAAGCCTTCCCAGAAGACTGGAAGCTGTTATAGGTGCAAAGGGGGGACCAACTCCAAATTAATGCCTATGGATTTCGAATGGGATGTCATACAAATTCCTGTAGGTGTAATGTGTAGATGGACCAATACTTTTATCCATATAATGTAGTACATCCTTCCATGGACTTCAGATTGTATGGTACCATTTCAGTACTCTCATTCATCCATCCATCCATCCTTCCCTCCCTTCTACCAAGTGAAATGTCTTATTCCATTCATTAGATGTACTCATTTCAGACTGAATGCTCTTTTGCTTAAGGTGCACAAACACAGAAAGGGGTCAAACAATCAGCTATCAGCACAGCAGGCAACAGATACAGGACGCTCATTCCCGTGCAGGACAGGGTCAGAAATCACAGGTTTGATACTACATACAGACCCATCACACAATGACAAAAACACAAAACAAGGACAACAACAGATATGTTTTACCTTTATTTAGGAGGAAAGGAGTATGGCTGGATACAAGGTATTGCTCATCAGACTGATTTGCAAGATGAGTGCACTACAAAAGCAATTCCATGACATCAAGAGCACAATCAGGGAATTTTACAGAAGCAATAGCATGATTCCAATTAAAGTTCATAAACTGTCTAAAAATGACTACATATCTGACATATCTCTGCAATCACCATGAGTGGAAGTTACAGGGAGGCCAAGGGAGTGATTAATGCTCTCTAAAGCTCAAGTGCACACAGTTTTCAGCTGGCTCTCGCTGGACTTTTCTCAAATATCTCCTCTTGTGGAGAGTGACGACAGCCACCGAGATATGCCCTCTTCTCTGTCTAATGAGCTAGCCCCGGAAATTTCCAGCACTTTCAATGACAGGCCAAAGCCTGAGTGAACCATAATCAATTGTGTGTCAAAGAGCCACTATA